>JAYXIM010036763.1:0-98668 GCA_037575425.1 Anastrepha fraterculus | reverse complement strand
TGCCCACGAAATTTGAGAGATGAGATTTTGTTATCCTCAGAATATCCCTCGAACGTCTCCTATCCAAACGTGGCCCGAAGGACTTCGCGACCTTACACGTTCGTGTATTTGCCCAGCGCTCGCTGAGTTGGTGCAAAGCCCATCCTTCCAGGAGTAGAGCGCAGGTTGTCAAGGGGATCCCGATCCTCTGCTTTCGCAGGCACACTACCTCACAGGTCCCTTATCTGGCCAGCTCGTCGGCTTCGCAGTTTCCAGTAATAACACAGTACCAGGTACCCAAATTAACTTTAAGTCGAACAATTCTGTTGCAATAGAAAGAGAGACCAGGCATTCCCTGACCAGTCTCGAATGCACCATCATAGAGTCTAGGGCCCTGATTGCCGTTTGGCTATCGGAGTAAATATTTACCTTCTTAACAGTTATTACGCAAGTAACTAGCCAGTCAGCAGCTTCTTTAACTGCGACCAACTCTGCTTGGAACACACTGCAGTGATCCGGTAGCCTGAATTTGAGTTTGATGGGGAGCTCTTTGCAGAATACTCTCCTCCTCCAACCTTATCGTCCAGTTTCGAGCCATCCGTGAACAGGTTAACTAAGCCCTGTCCCCAAGTGTTACCCCCGGTCCACACCTCCCTTGGTGGAATGTTGCTGGAGAAAGTTCCGCTTGGACTAAGCGAGGGCACACACTGATCCGTCGACGAGGGGATGAACTCAAAGTTTCTGAGGATGCTTGAGTGACCATATGTGAGATTGACCTTATAGCGCAAGCCTCTCAGTCTGATTGTGGTACGTGCAACGGCAATTTTGCCTGCGATGTCTATTGGTACCACATTTAACATTACATTAAGCGCCAGGGTAGGAGTAGTTCGAAGCGCCCCACTGATTCCAATGAATGCAGACCTCTGAACTCTCTCTAGCTTTTTAACTGATGTTTCTGAGTGGCGGGTCACAAACGCAGCGCACAACCAGTTATCTTGGAAAGCTTCGCCTTCTCACGTTAGCTCACTCCCGAACGGGTGTTCGGAAGCTACCTAGAGGATACGGGGGCTAATCACGGACGTTGTGAGCCATGATGGAGTATGATGACTTGATAAGGTCTACTCATAGAAGACGTTGATCTGAGTTGGGCTCCTGCAGTGTAGCGAAGTGTTTTGAGAAAGAGGTAGGTGTAATCACAGGGCACAACGCCTGTGGTCAGCATATGGCTATCATGGGAATCGTTGACGTCCCAAAATGCCTATGCTGCTGTGAGAATGAGGATACTGCAGAGCATTTTCTCTGTAGCTATTCGGCGTTTTCTAGAATCAGACTTAGGCTGTGGGAGTGCGATGTTCTGAGTAGGGATGAATCGCATACTCTAATCTAATCTAGTGCACCATGCCCAACTCTGATGAACTGTAACTTAACTAAAGTTTCTAATAACGATATTTTCAGCAATAACAATTATTTGTTGATTTCAGAATAAATAGGTAGGTAGGTGAAATGGTTGAAGTGCCGATCTGGCACTCCTCAAGTAGCACTAAAACGCTGTTTTGATACCATTATGAGACCTCCAACAGGCAGATATCTACAGCCAGCCAGAGCTGTTGATATAATGGAGAAGATCGATGGGATTTAGGTTGGCGCACTGTCCCAGGCTGTCGAAGAAAGGAGTGCCCAGTGACCTTAGTCGCCTAGCTGCCACACCCGGACATTTACAGAGAAAATGCTCTACAGTCTCCTTCTCTAAAAGGTCCCCACAGCTTCTGCAATGGTGATTAAGTGGTAACCCTAGCTTTTCCGCGTGTGTGCCGATTGTCCAGTGACCAGTAAACACAGCTACGATTTTGGAAATTGAATGCCGAGGAGTCCAAAGGATTTCCTTCGTAAATCGTATTGGGGCCAAAGGGTTTTCGAAGAACTGGAGCTCCATCTTTTCCCTGCTTTCCTGAGAACTAATTTGTGCAGTTCCCCTTTAACAACTGTCAGGGGGATGCCGATGACCGCGTAGGAGGTCTCTTCCTGGCAAGCTCATCTGCAATTTCATTTCCAAGCTACCTAATTTCCGATGAGAGCGGGAGAACGTGGTTGTTTAATTTAGGAAGTCGAAAGAGTGGAGGTTTATATTTTCTGGTAAATAGCATCAACTCCGTTTTGTCAGAGTTGACTCGGAGGCCGCATGTGGCAGCCCAGCGACTGAGTACAGCGGCCTTTCCAAAATCTCAGCCTTGACTAAGGGAAACGGTCCCGATACTATCAGGACCAAGTCATCGGGGTATGTTACCCACCCTCCTTATTTAGCATTATCAGAACTTCGTCAATAGCAACTAGCCAAAGTAGGGGCGAAAGGACACCACCCTGCGGCGTCCCCCTGTGAACGAATCTAATGACTTTAGCCCCTCTTGCGACCGCATTAACTTCCAAGCAGGGACGAGATCCAGAGACAGATAGGTCTTACCATCTCTAGTCTATCTAACGCAGTGATAATTGACATCGCCCTGATGCTATTAAAATCACCTTCTATATCTATGAAGGCCTCCAAAGTGAATTATTTGCCTTCCAGAGATTTTTCCACAGTCCCTACGACATCGTGTAAGGCTGATTCCGTGGATTTCCCTTTCAGTTAAACATGTTGCGCTGGAGATAATTTGGATTTGATGTGCTCTCGGATATGATAATCAATGAATCTTTCAAACACTTTTCGGATTAATGAGGTAAGACTGATAGGACTAGAGTACTTGGCCGAGTCATGACCTCGGTATGAAAATAACCCTCGTTGTTTTCCAGTTGGCGGGAACGTGATTAAAAGCGATACACGCCAAGTAGATTTCTTGCAGTACAGGAACCGAGGTACTTGTTTAGTGAAGCATCATAGAATAAATAAGTATTTAATTATGCATTTTCTTCGAAATAATGATATGTAAATTTCGGGACAAGACCTGGTATTGTAAGAACGACATCACTAGCGCACTTATAGCCTGAAAGTACATAAATTTATGACAATCCAAGTGGCATTACTGCTGCCACTGTTTCCCGTTATAGTCACTCACTCTTCACGAGCCTTTAAGCTTTCCCACTTTGCGGAATCCTCAGTCTACGAGGTTGTTTAGAGTAGGTTGTTAAATTTATGTACACACACACACACATGTATGCACCTACACACATGCATATGTGTTTATGTAGATATGGAAATTTATTTTTACATGCAATTCTGTAAGCAAATACAACGATTGCGAATGGATGTTTCATTGCCGTTGTAAGCGATACATTTGCGCTGACGTATGCAAATCTGTTGCCACTATGTTGCATTGCTCAAGCAGAAATGGTTGCAGCTGCCAATGCCATTGATACTCGAGTATGCTGTTGATGTTTTAGGTTGCTCACCGTTGTTATCTTTATTGCCACGGTTGGTGATGACATCGACATTTACAACTTTGTGCTTATCTGACTGGCTATTTGCTGTGGTGCTTGTACGAATTGAGCTGTGGCAAATGTTATAGAAAACGGAAATTACAGATTAGTTCTGAGAATTGCACATCAAAGCTAATGAGCGCATGGAAGGAAGGAAGTCAACTATCAACTCGACGAATCAACGCACTTACCGACACACCGAAACGTGTTTCTGCATATCTGTGTGTATGTGTGATAGTTTACAGTTACATTTACATGAGGTTCTGATAAGATATACATTTCATACTTCCCTACATGCAAATAGTAGTTGTTGTAGTACTTTCTGTTCAAAAAGTACCTAAGAATACTGATTTAAATTCACATATATTTTAAGTAATTTTTTTCTAGGTTGCTGAGTGGCATTTAATTGAACAGAGATTTTAAATGTTTTGGTTTCTAATGAAACGGCGAATATCGCAGGCGATGGAACGATGAGCTGTATGAGCTTTACGGCGACATAGACATAGCGCAGCGAATAAAGATCCAGCGGCTACGTTGGCTGGGTCATGTCGCCTGAGTGGATACAAACGCTCTGGCTCTGAAGGTATTCGATGCGGTACCAGCTGGTGGTAGCAGAGGAAAAGGAAAGCCTCCTTTGCGATGGAAAGATCAGGTGGAGAAGGTATTGACTTCACTTAGTGTGTCCAACTGGCACCGGTTAGCACGAGAAAGAAACGACTGGCGCGTTTTGCTAAACTCGGCCAAAATTGCGTAAGCGATTATCACGCCAATTAAGAAGAAGAAGAATAAAGTAATGATCCGAGTCGAAGTTGGGTCCCCGGTTAGGTTAGGTTAGGTTGGAATGGTTACCCAAGGAATGCGCTACTT
Organism: Anastrepha fraterculus; assembly: GCA_037575425.1. Taxonomy (NCBI): domain Eukaryota; kingdom Metazoa; phylum Arthropoda; class Insecta; order Diptera; family Tephritidae; genus Anastrepha; species Anastrepha fraterculus. Next base: position 94,411 of record JAYXIM010036763.1, on the reverse strand, counting down.
GGGCGAAGATAAACGGATTCGTCCTTTGTGATACCATTGTGAAGAAAGTAAGGTGAACGGGGATGGTTAGGAGAATGGACTTAGAATGTGTGATCCGGGGTCCCCGGCTCGTACGCACATCTAAAACACTAGAAGCGTGTCTTCCATCTATCACAACTTGAGCGATCTGCTTTCGCGTTTTTCGATCAGGAGACAGCCACGCAGCTTGGTGCATCTTTTTATGCTGGAATCTGGTGCTGCAGACTACTATGTTTCGAGCCCTGGCGAAGTCTATCAGCCTCTGTTCGTTATCGGATGTTTCATTGTGCAGGCTGTTGAATCAAAAATGCCCTTCTTGCTCACCCTGACATTGAAGTCGCCAAGCACGATTTTTATGTCGTTGTGGGGGCAGCGCTCATAGGAACGTTGCAGGCACTAATAGAAATAATCTTTGGTCACATTGTTATTCTCTTCCATCGGAGCGTGGACGCAAATGAGTGAGATATTGACGAATCTCGCTTTGATGCGGACTATTGCGAGACCCTCGTCCACCGGAATGAACGACAGTACTTGGCGACGGAGTCTTTCTTCCACAACAAATCCAACACCAAATTTGCGCTCCTTTACATGACAGCTGTAGTAGTCATTGCAAGGCCCAATGCTCTTCTTGCCTTACCCCGTCAACCCTGGCCGTCATTTGTTCTCGCGAGTACATCAAACTTCAACCATTGCAGAGGGACCTTCCCCATTATGGGGCTGGACATTCCAGGTGCATAGCCTCAAATCATGGTCCTTATTTCGTTTGCAGGGGTCGTCACCAGTATAGGAAGTTCTCATCCGAGGCTTTGCTTGCTTTTTCATTGTGGAAGGATTTTTACGTGGTGGGTCCCAAACCCAGAGCACAACCAGCTATGCTGGGTGGATTCACCTTCTCACATTAGCTCGCTCCCAAACGGATGTTCGGGATGCTTTGGCTAAGCCTGGATGCTATGAGCTCTTGCACCGTATGCACAATAGGACACATATAGGACGATTGTTGTGCATACGGTCCAAGAGCTCACAACATCCAGGCTTAGCCAAAGTATCCTCTGGCCACTCCCAAATGAATGGCAATCAGGTACTTTTCACACTTGCGTCGATTTCTATTCACGGAACCATTCAGCATTGTAGGCATTGCAAATATTAATGGTGTGGTACAATGAGTTGAGCTCTTAAAGGCGCTTTGTTGTACTTATTGGGACAAGGAAAATTTGCTCACTTAAGGGCCAACGCGGGTCGCATTGTGACTGCTGGTCCTTCCACATCTGTAACTAATGAAAACATCGAAAAAATTCAAAAAATTTGCTGCCACAGGTATTCATGTGCTTTGGTAGGTCTGTGTGTGAAGTTATCAACCGATATTAGCCCAGTGCAAAGACTTTTAAACAATGTTTTTGAGACAAAAGCAGGTCTATGCATACAATTTCAAAATTTACCAACAGTCATCGGAAAAGCGCTTCTCTGACTAACGAAAACTAAAAAAAGAAACAGATCAAAGTCAATCAAAAGTCAAGGTTTTGTTGACCGCTGACCGAATACATTCCATCAGACCAAAAAGTAAATAAGAAGTATTATCTGACCATATCGACAACTAGCGAAAGGGTTTGAGGGTCTGCAGTTCCAGCCGAACTGCTCTAAGGGCCTTAGGAACCGCTCGCAACTTTTCAAAACTTGTTCAGGAATATAAGTGGAGGCTAAACTCTGTTCCGAGGCCGGATAAGCTTGATATTATTTGGGTGCCAATGCACTGTGTTTCTCAAGGCAAAAACTGGTTGATGAATCGACAAACTGCGGTTCTTTCGGTGTCTAATTGCACTAAAGTCAATTTTAAGGACAAGTACGGTGGCCATGAGGGTCCCAGTCATGCAAAACAACAAAGTCTTTCTTGAAAATTGAGAATAGACGAGCTCCATTCCCTTTCCGCCGACAAATTGCTTAGATTCCTAAAAAATCTGCGAAGTTTGCTAAGGAGTAACGAGTCGCCACTTCTCCCTATCCATGAGCCTTATCTCCTGGCCTTGAGTGCAGCAGCCAATATTACCTTAGTGCTTGGAAAAACCTTCTGCCTATCCACAATTTTATTTCATTCCATTCCAGTATGGGACGGTATCGAAGTATACTCGTCGAAAGAAACCGGAATTGGAGAGAATTAAATGGCCGTTTGTTAGTTCTGCCTTTTTCAAACTGCATAAAGAAGTACAGTGAATAGGTCTAGTGGTGAACGAGGACAAAACGAAGTACCTCCTGTCATCAAACAAACAGTCGGCGAACTCGCGTATGGGCACCCACGTCACTGTTGACAGCTGTGATTTTGAGGTTGTAAAAGACTTCATTGATTTAGGAACCATCATTAACACCGATAACAAAGTCAGCCTCGAAATCCAACATAGAATCTCTCTTGCCAATGAGTGCTACTTTGGACTAAGTAGGCAATTGAGTAGTAAAGGCACTTATTATGCCCGGTCTAAGGTATCGCGCAGAAGCGTTGACGATGATTACATTCGATGAGGCGAGTGTTTGAGAGAAAGATTCTGCGGAAGTTTTCTGGATCTTTTCAACGTTGATGACCGTGATCAGGTGGAGGAGGACTTGGGTTCACTTGGTGTTTCCAACTGGCGCCAGTTGGCAGGAAAAAGAAACGACTGGCGCGCATTGTTAAACTCGGCCAAAATCGCATAAGCAATAAGATAAGCACACTGGTACGCCTTCTCACACATCGCATCTGGCACGCGACTTCTTGAACACCAAAAAAATGATTACCGTTCCGTAACTCTCGCATTCATATAACATGGCTCTACGCAATAATTGAAGCGCTAAAGGGGAGTTCAGAGAAGGAGCTGAAGGCAACCTTAAAACCAATGCAAATGAAAAATTGAACCGCTTTCGATTTAGTCACAAATTTCGAGTACTTTTTGTCCAGACGGCGTGGCTGCCTCTATGTATGCTCTCACATATGTAAGTACTCCTGCCAGTAGTTACTTTGACAAATCGCAGCATTCCTCAATGCGCACATTCAAATCTCAGCCAAATTGTTATTCTGATTGTCACTTGTACGTCTTGCGTCTTGCGTCTTGTGTTGCTTACAGTTTGTAGCTCCGCAAATACGATTTGCATAAGTGGATGTGTGGCAGTGTTATTAGCTGTGCTTGATTGTTTTCCCTGGTGTGCGCTGCCTGGTTTGTGCGTTTGTCTCGCATATGACTAACTATGGCCGCTGAATTATGCATGCCATTCATGCTTTGGTTGATCTGTGGCATTACATCAAAAGGACTTTGCTTCGTCGACTAGTTGTCGTTGTCGTTGATGTTTGACGTTTGCATTCCGGGAATTGAATTATTACGATAATATCAAAACATGACTTGGTGCCTGCTTGATGATTGTGCAAGGCGTGCCGGTAAATAGGCAAGCATAAATTACGTATTTATGTGTCAGAAATAAATTAAGTTTTGATTGCAATTATAACCATGAAATGAGGTTTAATCTTCTTATACAAATTGCGCAATATGATTGACACGACTCGAGGTAGTGGGCGTGCGTTGGTCGCAAATATAGCCAACTCAGTGTACCATTTACAGAAGTGAGATGTGAAGGAATATCTTTGGTTGGAACAATTTTTATTGGAATCTCAAGTTTAGTATAGAAACCCGATTTGAATTTCGATAGAGTCTTCTGCAAAAGATGGAGTTTGTTATCTCGTAGGCAACAATAGTCGAGGAAAGGCTAGGAATCCCACAGGGGGGATCATCTCGCCGTTACTATGCAACCTAATTTTAAATTAATTGCTTGTTACCATGAGCAAGAAAAGGATCAAAATAGTTGCTTATGCGGACAAGTCATCCTGAAGACAGGGAAGTTCCTCTCCACTATCAGCGTTAAGGGAACTCTCTAAGCGGGCGACCTCAAACGGTTAACCTCTAATGGTTAACCCAGCTAAAACCGAACTAGTTCTGTTTACTAGAAGATTTAAGATACCGATTTGTCAGTTGCCGTCTATTGATGGAGTAAGACTAATCCTATCAAATGAAGCCCAGCATCTTGGCGGCCGCCGTAGCCGAATGGGTTGGTGCGTGACTACCATTCGGAATTCACAGAGAGAAAGTAGGTTCGAATCTCGGTGAATTACCAAATTAAGAAAAACATTTTTCTAATAGTGGTCGCCCCTCGGCAGGCAATGGCAAACCTCCGAGTGTATTTCTGCCATGAAAAAGCTCCTCATAAAAAATATCTGCCGTTCGGAATCGGCTTGAAACTGTGGGTCCCTCCATTTGTGGAACAACATCAAGACGCACACCACTAATAGGAGGAAAAGCTCCGCCAAACACCCAAAAAGGGTGTACGTGCCAATTATATATATATAGTTCGGGTCTAAACGCTTTCTTGGAATGCCCTTTTTATTTAATGCCCTTTTTATTTAAAACCGTACGATCACCAGACCCATTTTGACTTATGGCGCTTTCGTGTGGTGGAAGGTGGTACAGACAAAATCCTACCTAAAGAACTCCGATGGACACCTCAGGCGGCGCCGGAAGTGATCATACATATCCCACCCATTGATATACTCAGTCCGGCCATAAGTACTGTTACAAGTTAAGTCCGTTATAGTCATAGATGTTATATTAAAGGGCTTTCTTTGTACTTTTAAAGAATAGATCGCTCTCGCTATCCAGCGAGCCTGATGCATAGCTCCGGGGGGCCTTAATTTTAATTTTTCCTCTGTGTCTGCTCCCAAAAATATTACGCACAGTTCGACCAATTCGCGGTAGTCATCTCTTACAAAATTTTTGTCTCATTCTGCCTTATAAAATATTAACAAAGAGTGAATATCTGTCTTGGTGACACATTCTTTTATGAAGTTAAGAGGTGATTACTAGTGTTACTAGAATCTATGTTTTTCCAACTTTCCCTGAACCTTTTGAATATCGAAATATCTGGGATAATAGTATTTACTTAATCTTGGTTTCGAAAACAGCTTTTCGGACCAATTCATGAGCATCATAGCGATAGGCGAAAATCAGCAATTGTCTTCCTAAAGCCTCCTCAAAAATAGCATAAGCTCCATTGTAAGGGCCAGTATTAGAAGCTGTTGTATCGCAGCACATTTTTTGTACTTTATCGTGAAGGTTCCAGTGAAAGAGAGCTTGAGTTGGCTTTGACTTGATGTTTTCTAGAAGAACTCTCCAGTTTTGGCACTGCAAGAAGTTGTTCTCTATCGCCTAACGAAGCAACAGCTGGCAAGCGTTCTTGTTTTGCACTTCGCACATCCCACCCAGGTAATAGTTTTCCATCCCAGTTAACTGGGAGCAGTCAAGTCAGATTTTATTGCTTCTGCCCTTGATTTTCTAATTTCAGTACGAATTCACTGCAGTGCACTGGATCAAAAATTTGTAAGTAATTGAGATTTTTTTTAGAAAATCAAAGACAATTTTTTGATGGAACTAAATAACTTTATTCTGTAATGCACTGGCCATTTTAATCAATGACCTTTTGCCATCTTTCAGGCAGCATCATAATCCCACGTTCATAAAACTTCTGGGTTTTATTAGCAAAAAACTGAATCAGGTACGATTTGACATCATTATCATTGTTGAAATTTTTGCCATTCAAGAAGTTTTGTAAAGATCGAAACAAAAAGTAATCAGATGGTGCAAGGTCAGGCTATATAGTGGATGTGGCAAAACAGCCCAACCAAGCTCCAATAACTTTTGACGAGTGGGAAAAGATGTGTGTGGCCTTGCATTGTCATGATGGAATACAAAACTTCTTCGATTTGTCAATTCGGGCCGCTTTTCCTCAACTGCATTGTTTGATTTCGTTAGTTGTTTAATGTAGACATCAGAATTAATCGCCCGGTTGAGTGGTAAGAGTTCAAAGTAGACAATTCCTTTGTAGTCCCACGAAACTGATAACAAAATCTTCTTTTTGATGAATTTGATGTTGTACGAGTTGGTTCATCTGGCCTGCTTCACGATCTTTTCCACTTGATATTCTTGTAAGCAACCCATTTTTCATCGCCAGTTATCAGTCGTTTAAAAAATGGATAATTTTCATTACGTTTCTTCAGCAAATCGCAGCTGTTATTGCGTTCCTTTCAGTTCGTGAGGAACCCATGTTTCGAGTTTTTGAACATAGACAAGTTGTTTTAAGTGATTTTCAATGCATGTATCTGATACATGAAGCTTCTCTGGAATCTCGCGTGTTGTACTGTGACGATCCGAGTCCATTATTGCTTTGATTCGGGCGTCATCAACTTCAACTAGACGACCAGAGCGTTTTTCATCTTTGAGTGAAGAATCACCAGAACGAAATTTGGCAAACCAATTTTGACACTGTCGTTCTTTTAGGGCTTCGTCACCACAGGCAGCACATAACTTTTTATGAGCTTGCGATGTGGTTTTCCCTTTGCGGAAATAAAAAAGCAAAATATGACAAAAATGTTCCTTTTGATTTTCCATTTTTCAACGAACTCTAAACGAAAACTACGCAGCCGATAAAAAAACTTTTTTTACTGATTGACAGCTGAATTGCCAACTATTAAATAATAAAAAGTGTTTTAGATTTGTATTACATCTGCAAACCTAAAAATTCAACTGAAGAAATCTATGAGTGAAATTCGCAATTACTTAGTTGCCAACCCAATAAATTAAAATAAAAAAAATTCTAAATTTTTTGACCATTTGCTTTTACACAAGCCGTCAAACAATTAGACCATTCAGCTATTGCAGCACGCATGGTTCAACAGATCAACTACCAGCGCCCTCACAGGTGTTATAGTGGGTCACTGCACTATTGACACCCTAGCCAGTAGAATGGGTGTACCTCACAATGATTTCTCTAGGAGTTGTGGAGAGGAAGAAGAAGTTGTGAATGTCCTGCACTTCATGGAAGCTACGCCAAATAACTTGGTGATTTTTTCTTTGAAGACCTAGGAAATTTGCAAAATGTCTCACTGGGAGATTAGTTACCTTCTTAAAAAGATCGACATTGCGCCTTAGGGCTACCGAGTGTACTGTCTTAGGCAAGTAACCTGATTAATCTAGCCTAACCTTTCATACGAAATACGAAACTTTTTCGTGGCGCGTAATGCAATATTTGCGTCCTCGGTGGTCTAGCGTAAGTGCACTAGCCTGCCATCCGAGAGGTTGTGGGTTCGAATCCCACGTAAAGCACGGTCCTCGCACTTTTCCAAACTTACCTACTTTCCTAGTTTCTAAAAATGAAAAAAAATTTCGTTTCTCAACTCCAAAAACCTTATCCTTCAAATCCTTACTACCGCACAAAAACAAAGAAAAATACAAAATTACACATTGCATCAGTGGCGCCAGCAAGAAGAAGCGGGCAGCCGCGGTAATAGCGCAGACACACGAAATGTAGTAAAGTCCTCAACCATCTGTGCGATCCTTCTGCCAGAAAAATGTGAGATACAGATGGCGCTCAAAGCAGTAAGAAGGCGTTGTTCCTAAGTAACGACAGTTAAGCATTTCCACTACTTAGGACTGGTGGCGGCAGGTTAATCACCTACCCTGTCAGAAATCAAAACAGATTAACGAAACCAGTGCAAGACTGAGTCTTGACGAGGCCCTATGCTCCCGAGAGGAGTGAACAAGGAAAAAACAAATACAATACTTCGAAATGTGAGCATACTCGTACATAAAATGTGGTGAAATTTTTTTATGAAAAACAAAACCGTATACATTTTTTTCCGCACCACTGCGCCACCTATTTTAGCTGCCAAAGTCAAAAACTGATAGTTCAGTTTCCCAATCCTAGATGAATCATCCTGTGTGTTATTTTTTTCTTGTATGCTTATTCATAATGTAAATAAATGGTTATGGATTTCTTAATTTTCCAAAATTTAAATATTATTTGTTTACATCCATTTATTTTGGGAAAATAAATATTTAACATTTGCTTTGCTAATGCTTCGCTAAACATATCATTTAGAACTATCAATAAACAAATATAAATACACATACATACACACATTTCACCCAGAATTCCATAAGTAAAAATTATTTCTTTAAATTACCCATTTTCTTGTATTTCTTAAAGATTATATTCCTCCAAGTATAATGAAATCAACAAATCCAACAATTAATTTCCAAGCGCACTCAAATACAAACAAATTGCAAACACTTTTATTTGTTTACAAACATTTAAAGCCATAACGACTTCCAATAAAGAAATTATATACAAATTGCTAGCAATAATTGGCAGTTGGCGACAATAGCAGGCATCAGGCAGCGGGCAGCACAAGCAGTAAGCAGACAAAAGCTTCATGTCGCCATTGAATCAGCCATCGCAGTTGAAATTGTAAATAATTGGCACTGGAGTGCTACAACAATTTGTGCAATAATAAAGAAACTATTAGCCTTGGCTATAATGGCAGGCAATAAGCCAGCGACTAGTAAATATTGTATATTCATATCCACTTTCATATTGAAATTGCACTTTAGGGACAAATCGGGACTGGCCATGTGGCATGCAGGGCATAGAGAGAGGATAATTCTCAGCAGAATTGTTATTGTAAGCCAGCTAGTTATGACCTTAAATTGACATACAATTATTATTAAACACATTTTCAATGCAAATTGCATGTTGTGTGTCGAGTATTTCAACACATTTGCAACACGTTTACGTAGGCAGCAGACACGCGCAATTTTGTACAATATTTGCCGCTCATCAGGTATGCAAATTATGACCCATTGATGGTGCGAAAATGAGGTATGGCCAAATTGATGATGTGAAACAGTATGGAAATGTCATGTAAATGCGATTCAATTAATAAATTTATGCAGAATGCATGTGGGGATGCGTTAATAGCGTGCATGTGTGTGTGTTTGTATGGACAAATTGTCACTTGTCAATTGTCACTCATACGCCACGGTGTGCGAAAACAGGTAAGCGAGAAAGTTGATGCGCAGTATATTTAATGCTAAAATAAGGAATGAGGTTGCGGGTATTGAATTCTGCAAAAAAGGTGTGTATTTTTATTAAAATTTGAAAAAAAAAAAATCAATTTGTAATGCAGAATTTGTGCAATATTCCAGTTAAAGTGTGATATTCCAGGTAAAGTTGGCAATCATTCGACTAGAACTTTTTTTAAATTGCGTATATTTAAATTGACAGCTGTAAGTAATTCACACAGCTCTTTTTCTTTTATGAAATCATGTGGAAATTATGACCTTTTATTAATTTATTAAATTTATTCATTATGAGTATATGTATACAGTAAAACCTCTCCTAAGGAACACCTATTAGACGGACCAAGTTTTAAGTATAAATTCAGGAACAAGTTACACTCTCTACCCCTTGCTTAAACAGGGGAGGGGTAAAGGTGGTAGCATATACCGATAACTTGGTCCTAATGGTCTCAGGTCCTTTCCCATCAGTAATGGCGAAAATTTTGGAAGGTGCACTGGCTACTCTCAGTAGTTGATCTGCCAGTTGCGGTCTCAGAGTCAACTCTAACAAAACGGAGTTGATGCTATTCACCAGAAAATACAAGCCTCCACCTTTTAACCTTCCAAGACTAAACAACCAGTGTCTTACACTCTCATCGGAAGTCAAGTATCTTGGTGTAATACTTGACCTCAAGCTCCACTGGAAGCTGCACATAGAAAATTGAGTTAAGAAGGCCAGTATAGCCTTCTACGCCTATAAATCTAAGTTCGACAAAAAAAGGGGTTCAAGCCATGTGTCGTACTTTGAATGTACAACTGCCAATTTTGACAGACGGTTGCCTAGTTTGGTGGGTAGCTCTTCAGAAGGGTTGCAACACCATTAAATTAGAGAGAGTACAGAGAACTGCATGTGTGGGCATCACTGGTGCTTGTAGAACACGTCCCACTGCTGCCCTCAACGTCATCCTGCACTTACTTCCCGTAGATCTGCAGGTTAAATCCATTGCTGCTCAGAGCGCTATTAGGTTGAAGGAGATTGGCCTAGCATCTTGAAGCAGATCTCCCCTTCCTTCTCTGTTCTTCGCACTGATCTCTACATCCGCAAACTGGGATTTGAAGGTTGTGCTAGGGCTATCTCTCCGAGCAGGCAAGATTGGAAAGAGGGGAAAGTCGGCATGGACATAGGTACCACTGTTTTCACTGACGGAGCCAGGTTGGAATTTGGAGTGGGTGCGGGGGTTTTCTCTAAATCAGCCAGCATTTCGGTCTCCTTTAAACTGCCGGAAACGAGCAGCGTTTTTCAAGCAGAGGTCTTCGCGATCCTGCAGGCATGCAAAATGCTTAGGGATCGCTGTTTGAAGGGAGACATTAATATTTTTTCCCATAGCCAAGCTGCGATCAATTCACTGTCGTCACCGTATTGCAGCTCTCTTGTGGTGAACTCCTTTAAGGAGAAACTCAAACATCTCGATCGAGCAGGAGCCATCTCCCTTATCTGGGTTCCTGGGCACAGGAATATAAAGGGAAATGAAATTGCCGACGAGCTTGCCAGGAAGGGGTTGACAGAACCGGTTCCAGCTGTCCCCTTTTCAGACAACGGTATGCCCTTGGCCGTCGTTAAAGGGAAACTACACAATTTCTTTCTAAAAAAAGCGCAAGACAGATGGAGGTATGTCTCAACGTGTGCTATTTCGAAAACTCAATGGCCTCAATACGCTATTAACAGAACGCTTAAGGTGATAGGAATCCCCCGCCATTCCATTTCCAAACTCATTGCGGTGTTCACTGGTCACTGGGTGATCGACGTTTATGCGGAGAAGCTTGGAATTCCCTTTGCAGAAGCTGTGGGGATCCTGCAGAGAAAAGGACTGTGGAACACTTTCTCTGCAAATGTCCGGCTCTGGCGGCTAGACGCTTGTGACCTTAGCGTGCCTTTTGCGGTGGCTTGAAGAAATTCTCCAGCTTAGATCCCTTTTCTCTTCTCCACTACATCAACAGCACTGGATGACTGTAGACGGTTTTCTCTTCTACATTATAGCATCAAAACGGCACGTAAGTGCTACTTGAAGTGTGGCTGGGGTACTCTTGCCATCTAACCCCCCTATCTACCCTATTCTCCCTTAAGCGGTCACTCTCTTGGCTGGACGCGGACATTTATTTATTGAGCGGACGTGAACCTCATTTCAAAGGACATTTAGATTTCTTTTCATAACAAACCAAGCAAAGACCTTTGCTGAGCGAAAAAGGGGACTTTCTGGATAAAGTGTGATGTTTTGATGTGTGCTGGCACATTTAGGTCGGTGTGCACCGTGTTATTAACACTTACGAGGAAAACAATTTCTCTGTCCCGGCATTAGCCAGTAGGTAAATTTTACTAATCAAACCTTGCAAACATAATTTTTCAACTGCCTCTAAAAATTGAGTTTTAAGGAAATTATAGCTATCCTTATATCTTGAGCTTTGATTTTTTTTTGTCCTAAAACTTCTTGAAAATATTTTGGAAGCATTGGTCGATACGTATTTTATAAGATCCAAAAAAAAAAAAAACACATCGATACATTTTTTTAATTTTCTACATGGGTTTGAATGCTATTTCGGTCTACTATATAATAATTTTTATACTGTATTTTATCAAATTGTGCCACTATCGTGGTAAGAAATCAAAATACTGTTCATTGTGTTGAGCCAATGGCAGCTGTAATAAATCAATCGTTATTGTCCAAGCAGGCAACATAAAAGCGAATTTTAATATACAAATATTTTTCACGGACATGGAAATATGGCTTGGCTAAATCACGTGGGCAATAATTTTTGAATAAGGATATGTGAATTGTGAATTTTTGCAAACATCTGCATATAAAACGGCACAAATATACACCTCCTGTAACATAAATCTTCTAACCAGAAATCTCATTTGCATTTACATAGAATTGCCGGCGAAAATAACTGTTTCGACAAAACCACAAATCGAAAAGTGCTAGGCTGTTAAATGATTTACCGCAGGCATGCGAATGTACGCGTAAACCACAACAACAGCGACAAGCTACAAACAACCACTAAAAAACAAATAAAAAATGAAATATTAAAGTTACAGCAACAACGCAATGCTATGCCTCATCAACGGACCAGCTAAGCTTAGGAATTTTTCAATATGCAAAGCGCGTCAGTGGATGATTCTGTTCCGCGTATTAAATTGCAACTGACTTAACTTTTAGCCACCACAGCTGAAAATCAAATGTTGCAGAGGTGAAGAAAAATGAGAAAAGCGAAGACCGAAATGCGAAAAGCGAAAAACGTTACCTTCAGCCTCGAGCAAGATGTTAGTAGCGACCCAAATAGGAAAATAGGCAAATGATGCTAATCGTATTCAAGAGGCAATAAAGAAAAGGGTTCGGGAGTACACAAAGCATTCGAAAGAGAAAAGAATTTACGAATTCCGAAAACCGCTAAAATGAAAATAACGCCTGTAAAAAAAAAGCTTAGAACGTTTGAGAAAAAATGTGAAGGTTTGATGGTGGGCAATAATCGTTGGCAAAGCGAAACAAGAAAAAACAGGCAACAAAGATCTCTGCCGCGAATGTGTTTTAGCGCAAAATTGCTGGCAGTTATGCGCCACTTAAGCCTATTCTCAAGGAATGCAGGTGGGATGAGGATTAAGTTAACTGATTTGATAAGGGTTATGTGTGTCAGTTTTACCGTAACGGGGCAAATGTAGTGCAGTGTGCGGTTTTCGGAAATAGCTGGGCAAAATTAGTATTAAATTTATTTTTTCATTTCATCTGATTTAGTTCTATTTTATTTTAAGGGGTTAGGGGTAGTTAGAATTTTCATTCAATTTTCTTAAATTATATTATCTTACAAATATTGTGTGAAAATTTTAAGTGAATCTGACAAATATTTTTCGAGATATTCAACAATTAACAAAGGGCACTCGGGCGCTCCGAAAATCTTTTTTTGAAATTTTGCTTAAGTCAAGTCGAAATTTTATGTATTATATATATCATAATTTTTTCGGACCTCTGACTACCCCTAACCCCTTAGTTAATTTTTTTCTTTATTTTATTTTATAAATTTCTTTTTAGTTATTTTATTTTATTTATATATATTGTAGAGTTCTTTTATTTTTATATTATTTTATTTTAATTTAATTTATTCCATTTCAAGTTGAACTGCATTTCAACTGCATTTTATTTATTTATTTTATTTTATTGTTTTATTATTTCTTCTTCTTACCATATTTAAATTATTATTAATTTTTATAAATTAGTTTAAAATAATATAAGTTGTTGTGTTATGTTTGTTTTTACTTTTTTTAATTATTTAATTTAATTTCTTTTTTTATTATTATTATTTTTTTTTCATTTTATTTCATTGCACGAAACTGATTCATCGACGTTCTAGTAAATGCTGTCAGTTAGGAGTAAGCCTGAATGATTGAACTGATTGGTATACACCAGAGGTTTGTATACCATCAAATTTTCGAGAAAATAAATTTTTATCATTCCTTAGTTTTTTTCTATTAAAAGCAAAAACATGATTTAACTTGGGGCAGTGCAATAAAATGGGTATTAGATGAAAGAACGAAGTCGTGATAATTTCATTAAAGCTCTACATTTAATTGGTCTGAAGAAAAAATTACACAAAATTAATTCCAAAATTTATCCTTGAACAAAAAAATTCGTCTTAAAAGCTACAATTTTTTCTCTGTAAGATAAAAATTTTAAATTTGTCCGATTCTAGTAATCGGTGAAAAACAAAACATGAAGTTAACCATTTAATAAAAAGTCAAGTTAATTTTTTGCGCATCGTGGTTAAGTGAAGAAAAACAAGATTTTATGGTTTGAAATACACTTAATTATTCAGTATAGTCTCTCTAAACATCAATACACGTGTCCCAACGAGATTATATTTTATTAATTCCATCCCTGAAGTGAGAATCTGCAAGGGCTGCAAAATACGCTTCCACAGCTGTAACGACCTCATAATTTGATGAAAAACGCTTTCCCTGCATGCATTTTTTAGGTCTGGAAAAAGGTGGAAGTCGCTACGAGCTAAATCTGATCAATTCTGTCGATGCTCCAACAATTCGAGATTTAATTCATACATTTTAGGCATGGTCAAAATGCTCTTATGACCTGATGAAAAGATTTTTTTCCTTTTGCAAACTGAGTATTTTTTCACAATTGTTTTTTTTTTGCAACAGGCAAGCAAGCAATACCTTTCGCATCCCAAAAAACTGATGCTATCACCTACTTGACTGATTTCTGGACACAAACTTATTTAGGAGCCGAAGAACCAGGTTTCCACCACTCTTTAGTCTCATGCTTTGGTTGGGATCTTGGCTATAGACTCAAGTCTCATCCATAGTGATGAATCGATACACAAAATCCACTTTACCCCTTCAAGTTCTAAATGTTGCTGAGAAAGTCGCATTCGAATGTATTTTTGTTCCATTGTTAGCGAATGCGGTCCCTAGTCCCTCGACGGTTCCTTCGAATGGGTTGCAAACAAAGAATGAATTGACAGATTGTAATGAAAACTCACATACATCGATCGATATGAAGAGTGAACCAACATAACAAAAATGTAGGCTAGTAGCAACGCGCTCTCTTCTCGAACCGCCAAACTTATTGAACTACTTAGTATATGAGTGTCGTCTACTACTTTTAATGTGGCATGCAGTGGAGAATAGAATAGAATAGAGTAGAATAGAATAGAATAGAATAGAATAGAATAGAATAGAATAGAATAGAATAGAATAGAATAGAATAGAATAGAATAGAATAGAATAGAATAGAATAGAATAGAATAGAATAGAATAGAATAGAATAGAATAGAATAGAATAGAATAGAATAGAATAGAATAGAATAGAATAGAATAGAATAGAATAGAATAGAATAGAATAGAATAGAATAGAATAGAATAGAATAGAATAGAATAGAATAGAATAGAATAGAATAGAATAGAATAGAATAGAATAGAATAGAATAGAATAGAATAGAATAGAATAGAATAGAATAGAATAGAATAGAATAGAATAGAATAGAATAGAATAGAATAGAATAGAATAGAATAGAATAGAATAGAATAGAATAGAATAGAATAGAATAGAATAGAATAGAATAGAATAGAATAGAATAGAATAGAATAGAATAGAATAGAATAGAATAGAATAGAATAGAATAGAATAGAATAGAATAGAATAGAATAGAATAGAATAGAATAGAATAGAATAGAATAGAATAGAATAGAATAGAATAGAATAGAATAGAATAGAATAGAATAGAATAGAATAGAATAGAATAGAATAGAATAGAATAGAATAGAATAGAATAGAATAGAATAGAATAGAATAGAATAGAATAGAATAGAATAGAATAGAATAGAATATATTAGAATGAAAAATACAGAACCATTTTTATTTCGTTTGATATTAATTTTGATGCTGCCAAAAATGTTTTTGGAAGAAATGATTAAAAAAAAATTTAAAAAAAAATTATGACAAAACATTATAAAAAAATGTATTAAAGAAATGCAGTAAAATTTTTTTGTTTCACAAATAGTGCACTTAGTTATAATTTTTTTTTACTGCATTTTGTCTATTTTGAGAAAATAATATTTTTAAAAGTAACCAATCACTACTTTTTACTTATAGTTTTTTTTAATAATTTTTTTTACATTTTATTTTTAAAAGATTGATTAAAAAAAATTTGTAAAAACTTTTTTATTTTAAAAAACTTACTTTTTATTTATAATGTTTTTTAATACAAAAAAAGTTTTTTTAAGATTGGCTGAAAGAAAATTTGATTTTTGTTTTTTCAAAATACTACTTTTTACTTATAATTGTGTTTTTTAATTTTTGTATTTTTAATAGTTCCTTTTTTTACATTTTTTATTTATTTTAAAAGCATTACATTATTAAACAATTGGTTACAAAAACAATATAAAAAAAATCATATAACTTTTTTTTTATTTTAAAAACGCTACTTTTTAATTATGGGTTTTTTTCTTAAATTCGTTTTCAAACACTACATTTTTAAAATATTGGTTAAAAAAATGTATAAAAAAATCAAACATTGCTTTGTATTAAAGCAGTAATTTTATTTATCATTTATTTAATCCATTTTTTTATTTTAAAAACATTTTGTTCGTAAAAACGGTTTGCTTATAATGTTTTTTTAATACATATTTTTTTTTATTTAAAAAAATTATTTGTTACATATCTTGGTAAAAAATATGTAATTAAAATTTATTTTATTTTAAAAACACTACATTTTATTTATAAATTTTTAATCCATTTTTTATTTTAATAATATTACTTTGTTGAAAGATTGGTTAAAAATTTTTTATACAATTTTTTATTTTATTTTTTCAATTTTACTTATAATTTTGTTTTTTTAATTTTAAGAATATTACTGATTGAAAAGATTGGTAAAAAAATGTATAAAAAAAGGTTCATAATTTTTTTACCTGTAAGTTTTTTTAAAAACTTTGATTTTTTTATTTTAAACAATAACTTTTTTTATGATTTATTCCAAAAATTTATGACGTTTTATTTTAAAAACATCACGTTTTAGAGTGCTCCTCGGTCACTCAAAGCATAGTAAGTTTATAAGTGAACAAGCCGATTTTTTTTACTAAAATTGATAAGATCCCACTTAAATCGGTGAGACATATTTTTTTAATAACTTTTTTAGCAAGACAAATTTTGCAAATCGAACACTGTGCCACAGCATCACAATTTTATGCCTTCAGTGTGGGCGGCATTTAAGACGTGCTGCCTATTGTTTTGTCTACGCTGCCAATAATTTTATATTCTTTAGTATTATTTCTACTAAACACCGAATCCTTTTGGTGTATTTTCTTTCTCTTTCCTCTCATTTTTATAAAAACAATTACTCTGCGATTTTATGATCCGCCCACCGCGCCACTGAGCAGCTAAACTGTTTGGGAAGGCAATCAAACCCAAGTGAAACCTTATTATTAGCTCCTTTATATGCAGCCATTTCTCTAAAAGACTTTTGGTTATTTCGATGTTGCCGGGTACAGTAATAAATGGTTAAAAGTGCCCTATTCCAGTGTGGTTCATAAATATTTAAATTCCTTAGAAAGTTAATGTGAAAAAACACTATTAGAAATATAGAAAAACAAAGGCTTTGTAAAGGCGGAGGCTTCTCTGCAGGCAGTGGCAAATCTGAATGGATATTTCTATAAAACAAAAAAAAAATTTTTTATTTTGCAGCTTAAAAAGGTAGGCTTATATGTAGGGAATACAGTAGGTATTTACATATTTATGCATTGTGGACAGTATTCAATATTAAAACAGCACAAAAAATACAAATGTAATAACAACAACCAGTTTATTAGTATTACCTAAAAGATATTGCTATAGATGAGAAACAGCAAAACAAAAGAAAAAGTTGTAGTCCCACAGACAGCTTTTGTGAATAAGCGCATAGTTGTTGTTATTCGAATAATTAGCTCGGCGACACGCCAACGCACCATCACAAAAATACGATTTGTTTAGAGGTTTTGTCTTGTCTGCTGTTAAGCGATTAGAGGTACTTGCCTGCCCTGCCTTGCTGTGCAAACATAATTAGGTCTAATTGAAATTTCTACTCACACCAGCCTTAAGGTATTTGGGACTGCATCACAAAGGTGAAAGGATACACAAATATTTATGTATATAATTTCCTATTGTCTAAAAATATTTTAGGAAAAATGTGTATGAGTATTGAATCAGAAATGCTTTCGGAGAAAAGGCAAAGAATTCATGTTAAATTTCAGCCAGGCATGCAAAACTAGTGCGTACCTTAATAAACTGAAATAGCTTCAAATATACATAAAGCATATTCATTTACTCCCATACTCTGAGTTGGCTTAAAAATTTTGAATACAAATCAAGCTTAGGCTTGGAATGGAATGGCATGGAATTGGATGTATGACCGAAATTTTCAAAGCGCTCAGGCAATGTTACCCATTGCACCTAAGGCATAGAGGGAGATTGGCTTTTTTTTAGTTTCATTTGTTTATTTTAACTTAATCTACATGGTGCAACATAGTTACATACATCATTTTGCAGACCACTCAAAGATTTTTTGTTTCCTTGTTCACTCCTCTCGGCAGCATAGGGTCTCGACAAGACTCTTCCACGGTTCTGCACGGTTCTGTGCTGTTGCTTTTGCACCGTCACATGAGATGTCGGCATCTGCTAGTTCGCGCAGCATCGACCTGCTCCAAGTGTTTTTTGGTCGACCGCGACCTCTGCTCCCTTGCGGGTTCCAGTCCAGTG
Source organism: Anastrepha fraterculus (assembly GCA_037575425.1). Lineage (NCBI taxonomy): Eukaryota > Metazoa > Arthropoda > Insecta > Diptera > Tephritidae > Anastrepha > Anastrepha fraterculus. The sequence continues at coordinate 76,200 of JAYXIM010036763.1, read as the reverse complement.
CCATTCTCGTGATGCTATCTGGTGATTTTCTCAATGTGTGGCCTATCCATCGCCACTCTCTGTGTTTGATTTGCCATAGAATCAGTTCCTCATTCGTTGATCTCCACAGCGTCTCGTTACTGATGATGTTTGGCCAGAATATTCTGCAGATGATGCGGAGACATTTGTTGATGAAGGATTGTAGCCTCTGTGTGATGGTGTTAGAGACCAGCCATGTTTCGCTTCCGTACAACAATACGGACTTCACGCATGAGCCGAATATTCGTAGTTTAGTGCGTGTGGAGATTTGCAAACTCGCCAACACTGTATGCATTCCCCCGAATGCCACCCTTGCTTTGTTTAGCCTGCAGTTGACATCTTCATCTACTCCACCATTTGCCGTGATGATGCAGCCGAGGTAGCAGAAGCTTACGGCGAATTCCACCAATGTAGTTGTTGTGGTTAACTCTCATAGCCTTGGTCTTGGCGATGTCGACCTCTAGTCCGACAGTGCGTGCCAGCGCGACTAGTTTCTCCGCCTTCAACTAATTTGTCCTCCTCGCTTTGTAAGAGAGGAGGCAGATGCCACGGATGAGGTCCTCAAGATGTCTGGTGAAACTCCATACGATGCCTTTTTTGTCCAGGGTCAAAGATACTTTTTGTTTATTTGTTGAGTAGGTTAGGTACGGTTTAAAATGCCTTCACACCTACAGCGACCGTCGTCTACTGCGTCGAGTGATGTGCCACTAAAACAATACCTTCTCCTCTGCTGGGGTTCTGGGGAGACTCCCTTCCTGGGACTATTCTCTGGATTACTTCGGGGGCTCAGAACGGGCTTCATAAAGGACCAATTCTGTTCACCCACGTCTGGGTGCACCGTATTTGTAGCCAGCATTCATGCCACAGGCATACATACTTACCTCTATGATTCATTGAGTTAAAAGTTTCCTTAGAGGGCAAAATATAAGATTTTGAAGTTTTATTAAATTATCTTGGCCAACTAGTGGGCAAAGGGAGATGAGAACACCTTGCTATTGGCCAACATACCACCAAGTAGAAGCATAGAAGAGAAGAGCTAGGGCTAGGAAGGATTGCTGACATCAAACTATGGGGCTACGCCAGGCGAAACTCTTCATTGAGCAATCGGCACTCACGCAGAAAAGCTAGGTTAACCATTTAACCATTGCAAAAGCTGTGAGTCCTTTCAGAGAAGGAGACTACTGAACACTTTATCTGTAATTGTCCGGGTTTGACAGCCAGACGGTTAAGGTCACTGAGTGCTCCTCTCAGAGACAGCTTCAGGCATTACTCCAACCTAAATCCCATAAACCTTCCCCATTACGTCAACAGATCTGGCTGGCTGTAGATATCTGCCTGTCGGAAGTCTCAAAATGGTATCAAAAGGGCGGTTTAGTGCTACTTGGCTACGGAACAAACAACTGGGTAAACATATTTTATCAGAGCAGAAAACAAAACTCATAAAATAGGACAAATACTAAAATTTATTGAGGTACTATAGTTGGGCTCAGAAAAATACTCTGCATTCATAAAGGGGGCACAATAGATATGTATTTCAGGACGCAGAGCTAAGTCCACTGAATAATAATATTTCAATATTACTAATCTTCATCCTCCAAGATGCGCAGAGTGGGTCGTTGATGATGTCTATGGCCGTATGCCGTCATCATGAATTGTATCCCTTAAAGCAGTTAGTCATATGAGGGCTCGTAGCTCTCTGCCTTAGAAGGAAATTTGGTACCACCCAATTAGTAAGCCTTCGTCTGCCAGCTCTTTCATCGCGCGCACAAATTTTCATTGAAGTCTCATACTTGCTGGCCTAAGATACCTCTGGATATATTGGTGTAGTGGAAACTCAATTCCAATGCATTTCAAATCATTGGTCCCGCGTAGCGGAAACTACCTCATAAACAAGGTCTGTCCTGCAGTCGAGCAAATAGAGTAGGAGGATTTACAAATTTTAAAAAATAAAAAGAGAGCAAATAGCAGAGATATGACTGTTTACCAGTAGAGTTTTTTAAAAGCTGAGAAATTGTGGGATTTTAGTTTTAACTGGGAATACTGCGTCATTCGTGAACATATGTCTCCCCCTTAGCTTCAGTCGAGGTTTGAAATCAATAGCACGTTTTGTTTGTGTTTTACGCATGTTTTTTTAAGGGAAATTGTTTCAGTGAGGTCGTGAAAACGAATGACTTACATCGAAAATCGATCTGGAACTATTTGTTGTTCAGCATTCAGAGCGACAGCAGATGCTTCGTGAGTTGGGTAGTCAGATAAGATGACATCTGAGTCTTTACTTATGATCACGACACCGTCAACGAAGACATTAAGTTGTAAAATAGTGCAGGGAGCGGCCAACTAAAGGGAGAATCGCCAAGTAGCGACTGAAGCATAAATTTTAATCTTTTCTTATCGACATTCAAGGCATCATTCAACTGGAGTTTGCTCTTACCGGAAATACAGTGATTGGATAGTTCTATGTTGGCGTTCTGAGCCTAGTGTGTACCCGCACTTTCTGCGTATGACCCGAATTCGGGGAGAGCGGCTACATCTTGCACCACGACAATGCGTTGGAACATTTTGCGTTAATTATGTAAGATCTTTTTTACGAATAAGGCATTTCGACATTGGTGCACCTACCCTATTAAGCCCGCTGTCACTTGCAGGAACTTTTTCTAATTCATCAAGATTAAGTAGTACCTGAAAGGAACTCGTCTTAGCAGCATATAGAAGCCGAAGCCCAATAAAGCTAAAACCGCACTGTTTATTGGGTCAGCTTTGAAGGATAACTAAAAGTACTTGAAATAATGGGAGCAACGTTGGAATCATTGTGTAGTCGTCTTCTCCGACTGTGAAGGTCTCGAAATTTGCAGCTTCCAAATTTATGGCTTATTCAGGCCATCACCTCATTTGAAATGTTGTTTTTTGGGTGTTTCTTTAAAAGTATGTAAAACGGGAATGAAAAAAGATTTTTTATTTTTCTTCTGAGTATTTGATGTTTGGATTCATTGTTAAAAAATAAAATTTTTTTTTTTGCCATATAAGGTTCGTTCAAAAAGTTGCCAGGCTTCAAAACATGGTCTTTCAAAAAAAGGTATGTCGCTTACGACACGCATTCCGGGACTCACAAGTATTTGAAATCAAAAAGGCAAAAAGGTTCTTGTTCAGTATGAATGAACGACGATCTCAAAAAAAAAAAAAATTGACAAAATGGTGAGCGTTCAATCGTGTTTTACCCCTTTTTTTTGGTTTTAAAGGTACGAAAAAAATATTTAAAAATGTTTTTCTCAATAATCGTAGTTCACACGATAATGACATCAACTCGTCATTCGAATTTTATTTCATCAAAATCGGTTCGGTAGAACCGGCTATATCTGTGTCCATTTTTCATGTGAAGACCATTTTTTGAAGGCTGACTACTTGATGAACGCACCTTGTATGGCCAAAAAAATTTTTTTATTTTTTAAGAATAGATCAAAAAATAAAATACTGACAACAAAAATTAAAAATTCTTTTTTCGTTTTCGTTTTACACGCTTTTAAAGAAGCACTTAAAAAAGACTATTTCAAATGAGGCGAGGGCCTTCAGTTAAAATTTTACCTCTCAACTTACTAAACAAACTTTTCACCTTGTCAAACTAAAGCAATACGCAATGCGGACTAAACTTTCAACATGCAAAGGCGTTGAAGTTGCCTAGCTTCTTTAATCGAATTAAAAGCTACACGCATACGTACTATATAGAAAATAGTGGTGACTTACATACATATCTACCTATATACATATAAATGAAGGCTTATATACATTTGTGTATAAATTTATTTATTTAAAGAATTCAAAGCATAAAAAGGAGACAACCTCTTTCGAAAGTGGTTGATCAAATTTTAAAATAAGCTTTTGTTTTGCATAAATCTAAATAAGATTTTTTGCATAATTTATTTTAATAAATACCTGAGTATTGTGCAGGAATTTATTTGCAAATTCAGTTCAATGATTTTCATGAAATGAATAATAAACAGAGCAAGCGCCACTCTTCGTTCTTCTCATTTCTCCCTGATGTACAGCTGCCAAACACAAAATGAATTTGAGTTTTACGAAAATTTATATGCGAAAAGTGTATTAAAACTTGCTTTCGCAATTTATTTTATTTGTACCAAATTTGCATATTTAGTAATGGGTGTTTTGTTTATTGGCAGAAAACCTAATAAAAAATAATAATAAATGAAATCTAAAATGCCTTGGCTTCATTAGGTTGCAAATTTTATGGTATTTCGTGTTAATAAGAAAAATGAGAAGATCCCGATACCCCAGTCGTTGGCGATGGGACTCTGGTATTGCTGCACGACTATGATGAGGTGAAAAAGAACAACAAAGTCGCGGAACTGCCGGCTGAGCTATTCAAACATGATGGTGAGGAGCTAGTAAAGTGCATGCATCAGCTCCTATGCCAAATATGGTCGGATGAAAGCATGCCTGCCGAAGAGAATTTAAGAGTGTTCTGCCCAATCCATAAGAAGGGCGATCCTGGAATCTGTGCCAATTGCCGCGGGATTAGTCTTCTAAATATCGCCTATAAGGTTCTAGCGAGCGTATTGTGTGAAAGGCTGAAGCCCACCGTCAACCAACTGATTGGATCTTATCAGTGTGGCTTCAGACAGTCCACCATCGACCAGATATTTACAATACGCCAAATCTTGGAAAAGACCCATGAAAGGAGTATCGACACACAGCATCTTTTCGTCGACTTCAAGTTTCGCATTCGACAGTACGAAAAGGAAGTGCATGTTATGATTTCGAGGTAGTAAAATACTTTTTTTGTTTAAGAACCAGCATTAACACCTATAACAATGTAAGCCTTGAAATCCATTCTAACAGGTGCTACTTTGGACTAAGTGGGCAAATGAGTAGTAAAGTCCTCCCTCGACGAACAAAACTAACTTTCATTATGCCCGTCCTAACGTATGACGCAGAAGCGTGGACGATGTCAACATCTGATGAGGCGTCTCTTGGAGTGTTTGAGAGAAAGATTCTGCGTAAGATTTTTGGACCTTTTCACATTGGCAAGGGCGAGTATCGTAAGTGTTGGAACAATGAGCTGCATGAGCTTTACGACGACATAGACATAGTGCAGCGAATAAAGATCCAGCGGCTATGTTGTTTGGGTCCTGTCGTCCAAATGGATACAAACACTCCGGCTCTAAGAGTATTCGATGTGGTACCAGCTGGTGGTAGCAGTGGAAGAGGAGGCTCTCCCATGCGTTGGAAAGATCAGGAAGGGAAGGACTTCACTTGGGGTTTCCAAATGGTGCCCATCGGCAAGAGAAAGAAACTACTGACATTGTTGAACTTCACCAAAATCCCGTAAGCGGTTATCGCGACAATCAAGAAGAAGAAAAAGTGATCAAACGTAACTAACATCCAGTAGTTTCAATTTTGTGGCACTTTTCCAGCATATGATTTGCTAATAACGCGCCGGATGTTGACTTGCTTTTCGTCGTAGCCAATTTATCAGCAAAGACCAGTGGCTTGATATAGAGCCGCCAGCAATAGTGGAAATGAGTGAAATTACCTAACCTAAGCATCCATATTAGGAATGCCAATTTCGTAATTCCGAGGTCCTGGGATGTCGGTATTTTCTAAGTCCCAAAGATAACGGGATTTTTTGCCTACAATCACTATATTTTCAGGAGTTGCCCATTGGAGGCAATCACCTTTTTGTCGAAAAAGCAGGTGCTCTCGTAAGAAGTGAACCGCTCTCCAATAAGGACTGACTGCATTGATCGGAACAGATGGTAATCTGAAGGTACAATGTCTGTGGAATACGACGGCGGGGGCAAGATTTCCCAACTCAGTCCCTCTAAATATTTCCTGACCGATTTAGCAACGTGTGGCATGGTGTTTCCATGCAACAAAATCAGTTTGTCATGACTACCATCCCATTCCGGCCGTTTTGCTTTGAGAGCTCGCATTTGATTCAAACGTATTAGCTGCAGCCGGTAATGATCGCCAGTGATGGGTTCAGATGGTTTAAGGAGTTCATAATAGATGATTCCCACCAGATGCACAACAGCATGAATAGTTTTTTTCGCTGTTGGTGGACCTGGTTCACCTGGCAGGCTCCAACATTTTCGTTTGGGGTTATTATAATACATCTATTTTTCAATTTTGCATCGCCAGTGATGATGCGATACATGAAACCTCTTCTTTTCTGCTGTTCAAGAAGCATCTCACACGTCAAAAAACGTCTCTCGATATCCCTCCTTTCTATACTTCAATTGATGTGGCACTCAGTTACCTGCTTTCTGGACAATTCTCATCATGTGCAAATGTTTACCGATGGTTGATCTGGAATAAAGCACCAAACAGCTATTCCATATTTTTTGCCAATTAGTATGTAGTGTTAATACGTTTTAGAAAGATTTCACTTGCTTTTTTCTAACCTCATTTAGTCCCATTTCAAATTGTAAGCTAATCCTATTTGATTTAAACTATGAGACCAGAAAAGATTTCTTTTTAAACTATTTTTGTGGGTGTGGGACCCTTAAGGCTTCATATGCCAAAATGGATATAATTTAAATGTAATGCTAGCATGTGAACGTGCCCACACTCGATACCTGTTCCTAAATAAGTAGTATAAGTAGGTGAGCAGTTTGGGAGCTTAAAAATGTTCTTCATGAATTGCAGCTGTAATTTGTGAACATTATCAAACATACAGTATCCCCATACCTGTGCCGCATCACTTTGGACAGCTCGCATGACTGATGGAAACATTTTCCATTTCACACCTAATTTTATTTCCTACTTTTCAAAAAAGTTATTCCCTGTAAAGTTGAAACTTGATATTGCGGCGTTATTTCTTTTTTCTAGATGTTTCTGATAAATCATTTTGGGTGTAAGAAATACCCCCAGGTAACAGTACGTGTCTGTTGTAATAATATTCTCTCGTTTATATTGCCATTTTCATTTTTTGGATAGTAAGGGAGCCTGATGCAACCTCATTGAACGATTAAAAATGATACGAATATTCTTGTCCTGTCCATGTTATAGATCTTGTCTCTAGAAGTTAACAAATATGGAAGATATCCCCGTACCACTTGGTTTGTAAATGAGGAGTTTCCTAAGTATGATACTTTGTCAAAAGCAGCTTTAAAATCACAAAAAGGAATACACCTTTTTCTTCTCGTTACATTTTAGCTGCACTATTGACACAAGATGTGTAGATATATGTATATTTTTTATAGATTTTTTATGTAATTAGTAAATGAAATAATTAATAAATACCACACATTGTTTTGCTCACCTACTTTGCCTTAGCCGTATGGGTAGAAAAATGGCCTCCCCAAGCACAGAACTGTCAAAGATTTACTTTTGAAGCGTAATATCACCGTTAAAACGCGGTACAGTATGTCGCGATATAATGTATAAAAAAAAAAAATAATTGGCGTGTACACTTCTGTTAGGTGATTGGCCGAGCTCCTCCTCCTATTTGTGGTGTGCGCCTTGATGTTGTTCCACAAATGGATGGACCTACAGTTTCAAGCCGACTCCGAACGGCAGATATTTTTATGAGGAGCTTTTTCATGGCAGAAATACACTCGGAGGTTTGCCATTGGCTGTCGAGGGGCGACCGCTATTAGAAAAATGTTTTTATTAATTTTGCTTTCACCGAGATTCGAACCAATGACCTCTCTATGAATTCCGAATGGTAATCAGGCACCAACCCATTCGGCTACGGCGGCCGTCTTGAAATTTGGCTCAGTAAAGACCTCTAATGGAAAACGCTTAGAACTTTTTACTTCTCCTAATATGGTATTTTCTCTTCAGTGCAGTCTTAGTTTTACGCTTCCGAATTCAAGTGTACAATGATTTGATTTCTAAGGATGTCAATACGTACATTTTTGGCAATTTTATGCTTTTTAAAACTAAAGCGTAGTTAGCACTAAAATCGTATGCCCAATTTATCCAAAGCTTAGTTGAAGACTTTAAATAATTAATAAATTTTAATCTCTTAATACTCTTTTACGCTAAAATCACACATTTCGCCTCAAAGTGGCTCTAACCGACTTAAAACAAATTCAATTTTCCATATTATAAATTTATATCATCTACATGAGTGCGTGCGCACATCGATTACGTGCCACATTTGCCTGCCTGCCTAATAGCCTACGACGAAAAGCGAAGAAGCACTTTCATATATGAAGAAATTAATAACTTGGGAAGGTCGTAAACTTCTCTGCATTTCTGCTAAATGTTGGGACACATTTAAATCCTTTAAGTCGTGAAACAAATTAATCCGCAAGGCATTTGCCACACACAACTCCATGCGTACGACTAAAATGCCAAGTAAAAAGCTTAAGTTTGAACCGTTTAGACATCGAAATTTGAGTACGGGATTTGCATGCAGAGACGCAGCTTGAGATATTGCGTACTTATATTGGTGCTGAGCAAAGATGTGTGTGTGTGTGACATTTGCAGTGAATAGCCCCTTGCTATTTGCGTAAACATCGCATGCGCCTGAAAGCATGCTATAAGCCATACAAAATAACGCACTACGAAACTGTCACCAGGCCACCGGCAGAATACAAAAAGATCCCCTCTTTTTCTCCCTCTCTCTCTCTCTTGCCGTACCGCTCTTATACCCATACAAATTTAATATGGCAAATGGAAAATCACCAAGATTAAAGTTGAGCTTTGTGTATGTGCTTGAGCTGTTGTTTGTATTGCAGATTTTATGCGACACTCAACGGGGCATTAGACAAGTTTTGTTTTTAGTTTCAATTACTTTCGCAGCAATTGAAATGAAAAGCCCTAACAAATCGCTAGTGAGACAATTTAATATATTATTCGTAAATTGCCTTCAAGTGGCATGCGTCTATTACGCACACATACATAAGAGATGCGTGTTTTGCAAAATTGCCACTTTATATGCACACTGGCACTTGAATTGAAACGCAAGTGGGCGGGCATACATTTAGACGTTTCAATATTTTGTGTAGTTATGGTTTTCGGTGTATGGAAATTTCAATAGCTGCCAGTGTAGTTTTTCCAAGTAAATATAAATTTTTGAGATCTTTGCCATGGACATTTCAAAAGCCTTGCATTCGAGCAGAGTTTACAAATTGCGGAAATTTATTTATTTATTTAACAGCCTAAAAATGCAGTACTTCTTACAAACTACGAAAAACAGATTAATGCCAAATAATCCAATCAAAAATAAATTAAACTTATAATTTACTTGTTTCATTGTGATGAATGAAAGAAAAGGTGACATTTCTTATAATTTAGAGCGAAAAAATATTAGCTAATACTAAGAATTTCGTTCAACAATTCATTTAGTAAGAATTTGAAGTGGCTCTTTGTTGAAGAAAAATCTGGGCCAATATGATTTGAAAGCGCATTGAATTCTCTCACAGTTCCAGAAATCGGAGCATTCGAAGCAAATTATTTCTAACCATCCCTAAGCAGAAAATATCGTCAGTCCGTAAGCTTCGCTGAGGAATATTAAATTAATTTGCTCGGGTAGCGAAAGTTAATTTTTATTTATTTAAGTCTTCGCCCTCGTAAAAGAGGTGCTGCTGATACTATTTGTGTGTTCGCTCTAGTAATATACTGGTGATTTGAAGGTGTATATGTGAGGTCTCGTTCGCAGTAGTTGACATTCGCTTGAAGCGTAAAGATCCTTTTTTATCTGACGTCAAAAATGTCTGCGTTCGTCCCGCAAAAATTGCATTTGTGGGAAGTCGAGTTTCATTATTACCTTTTAAAGAAACGTGCAGCTGAAGCGTGTCATATATTGATCAATATTTACGGTAATCACGCTCTATCAAATACAACTTGTAAAGAGTGGTTTCGACGCTTCCAAAGTGGCAATTTCGACGTGAGCGATAAAGATCGAACGAGCGAAGGGGCACTGAAAAAAATCGAAGATACTCAACTGCAACAATTATTGGATGAAGACGCATATCGAACCCTTGGATGTTGACAGAACAACCGCCAGTAAGCGATTGCACGCGATGGGAATGGTACAGAAAGCAGGTAACTGGATGCCACATCAATTGAAGGAGAGGGATAACGAGAGGCGTTTGGAGACGTGCGAGATACTTTTTGAACAGAGAAAGGGCAGAAAAAAAAGGTTTTCTGCATCGCATCGTCACTGCCAATGAAATTATAAATGGATATATTATAATAACCTCAAACGTCAAAAATATTGGAGCCTGCCAGGTGAACCAGGTCTATCGACATCGAAAAAAACTATTCATGCTTCAAAGGTTATGTTGTGCATCTTGGGATCAAAAGGGTGTTGTCATCTATTATGAACTCCTTAAACCATCTGAAACCATCACTGGCGATCGTTACCGACTGCAGCTAATGCGTTTGAATCGAATGCGAGGTCTCAAAGAAAAGCGGCCGGAATGGGACGGTAAATTTGACAAACTGATTTTGCTGCATGACAACGCCAGGCCACATGTTACTAAATCGCCCCAGAAATATTTAGAGGGACTGAATTGGGAAATCTTGCCCCACCTACCGTATTCCCCAGACATTGCACCTTCGCACAACCATCTGTTCCAATAAATGCAGTCAGCCCTTATTGAAGAGCGGCTCACTTCTTACGAGAGCATCGCATACTGGCTCAATTAATGGATCAAGTCAAAAGAACTCGAATTTTTCGACAGAGGAATCCGTATGCCGCCTGAAAGATGAAGTAAGGTTGTAGCTTCCCCTGGCACAAACTTCACATAAATCATTTATTACATAATTGTTCAAGTAATTCTTAACTTTGGCTAAGAAAGGACGGAAACTTATTCCCATACCCAATAATTATTAATCGTACTGATGATTACGATTAATTAATCTCAATGATTAATCATGATTAACTATTTCATCGACAATTTTTAGCTATTAATTATAGTTATTAATCACTCATTTCAAAGCGTGTAATCTTCAAAAAATTCTGGCTTTAAAGAATTCTATTCAATATGTTTATGGCATTAAGTAGTATTTTCTATTTTAGTTTGCCTAAGCTGTAAGCCAACTGAAGTGCTTATATGGAGCAATAGTTAATTGAAAATTGCGCGATCCATTTCTAGAGGACAGATACTGCATCGTTTGCTATCAGAAGCTTTCCTTTTTTATTGCAACGATGATGAGGCTTCATCGGTGGCTTCAGCAGTTCGAAAGTTTCGTACAATAACAAGTAATAATGGTGAGCTCAGCAGGCGATTATTTATGACTGGTTTTCTAAGTACGTACCAGCTCGTTTCCCACCTTTTCCAAAAATATTCTACGCTTGTGTGATAGGATTAATTTCTGCCCAGATAATATAGGCAATAGAGATGACACATCGGGTGGTTAAATTTAAAGGGCCGATGTTGCATTTGAACCACACCTAAACGTCAAGCTTTCTTCTGCATTTGATTTGATATTTTTCAATTTAAGATTAACTCAATTTGAATCATAGAAAAATACACAATCGAGCAACGCGTTAAAGTTATTCAGGCTTATTATGAAAACGGGCGTTCAAATCAAAATGCATATCGCGCACTTCGTGAAGAAAATCATCTTCAGTGATGAGGCACATTTTCACCTCAGTGGATTCGTCAATAAGCAGAATTGCCGCATTTGGGTGAATGATAATCCAAGAGTGATTGCCGAAAAACCAATGCACCCACCCACAAAGAGTGACTGTTTGGTGCGGTTTATGGGCCGGCGGCATCATTGGGCCGTATTTTTTCCAAAATGAGGCCGGTCAGGCAGTTACTGTGAATAGTGTTCGCTATCGTGAGATGATAACGAACTTTTTATGGCCCGAATTGGAAGATATGGATGTGGACGATATGTAGTTTCAACAGGACTTGTCACACAGCTAACGAAACAATGGCTCTTTTGCGCGAAACATTTGATGGCCGAATAATCTCACGTCGCGGCGATGTCAATTGGCCGCCAAGATCATGTGATTTGACACCGTTGGACTTCTTTCTTTGGGGTTATTTGAAAGAAAAGGTGTACGTCGATAAGCCAGCAACAATTCAAGAGCTAAAGGATGAGATAATTCGGCACATTAACGGCATAGAACCTCAATTATGCCTCAGCGTAATCGAAAATTTTGACCATCGGATGAAGGTGTGCCGCCAAGGCGGTCATTTGGCCGATATTTTGTTCCATACGTAATTGAACCATACCAATATTATCATAATAAAGAGAAATTACAATAATTTCTTAAAAAAAAATTATTTTATTCAAAATCAACACCGGCCCTTAAAACTTAACCACGCTTTATTATACACTAGCAAACCCGGCCCCCTTCGCTGGGCACACTAAAATAGAATAGATATGGTTTAGAACAGAAAATATATGATTTTCATATTATTTATTTCTTTATTCTTTATTCAAGCGCTTTGGCATAAACAATATTTTTTGTTTTTCTATTTGTTTTTGAGTAAATATAAAATATAAATTGAAAATCAGGAAAAAAGAAGATTGTTTTTAAATTTCAAATCAACGCATATGAATAAACAATCGTCTTTTTTCCTGATCATCCATGAATTTTTCGTTTCAATTTATATGTTTTATTAAGCATTGGAGCTTTTTTAACCATTATCCATTTATATTTTTCAAAAAAAAAACGAAAAAAAATTTTTTTTCCACGAACACATAATTTCATTCGGATTTCACATTAAATTCTCAAATTTCGTAAGAAATTATTCACTGTTCCAAAATCCACTCCAAAAAAATTCACAAACAATTTTTACATGTTGCATTTACGTTTTTCCCTTATGGCATCCAAATCAGAAAGAAATATTGACACATTGTAACTCACACTGTCAATTTGACAGTTCAGTTCCGCCCCAAGGTTCAAAGACACGGCGGGTCCACGTTTTGGCATATATTTCGAGACCCTAGCCATCAATAGGTATGAAAATTACCCCGTATTAAAGCACCTATCAACAGCTTTTATTTGATATCCATATTGTACAAACACATTCTAGGGTCCACGTTTTGGTCTCTATCTCGAGACCCTAGCCACGGAGCGGATGGAAATACTCTGAACTAAAGCATTCACCAACAGCTTCCATTTGATACCCATATTGTACATACACATCCGAAGGTTACCCGGATCCACGTTTTGACCTATATCTCGAGACCCTATCTACCAATAGGTATCCAAACTATACGGAAACCATCTTCAATACCTCCTTAACAATGTGTGTAAGTTTGGTTTAATTCGGTGCAAAGACACGGCGGGTCCACGTTTTGCCATATATTTCCAGACCCTAGTCATCAATAGGTATGAAAATTACCCCGTATTAAAGCACTTATCAACGGCTTTCATTTGATACCCATATTGTACATACACAACCAAAGGTTACCCGGGTCCACGTTTTGACCTATATCTCGAGACCCCAGTCACGGAGCGGCATGAAAAATACTCTGTACTAAAGCATTCACCAACAGCTTCCATTTGATATCCATATTGTACAAACACATTCTAGGGTCCACGTTTTGGTCTCTATCTCGAGACCCTAGTCACGGAGCGGCATGAAAAATACTCTGGAGTAAAGCATTCACCAACAGCTTCCATTTGATACCCATATTGTACATACACATCCGAAGGTTACCCGGGTCCACGTTTTGACCTATATCTCGAGACCCTATCTACCAATAGGTATCCAAACTATACGGAAACCATCTTCAATACCTCCTTAACAATGTATGTAAGTTTGGTTTAATTCGGTGCAAAGACACGGCGGGTCCACGTTTTGCCATATATTTCCAGACCCTAGTCATCAATAGGTATGAAAATTACCCCGTATTAAAGCACTTATCAACGGCTTTCATTTGATACCCATATTGTACATACACAACCAAAGGTTACCCGGGTCCACGTTTTGACCTATATCTCGAGACCCCAGTCACGGAGCGGCATGAAAAATACTCTGTACTAAAGCATTCACCAACAGCTTCCATTTGATATCCATATTGTACAAACACATTCTAGGGTCCACGTTTTGGTCTCTATCTCGAGACCCTAGTCACGGAGCGGCATGAAAAATACTCTGGAGTAAAGCATTCACCAACAGCTTCCATTTGATACCCATATTGTACATACACATCCAAAGGTTACCCGGGTCCACGTTTTGACCTATATCTCGAGCCCTATTTCCAAAATAAAATATAATCCATGTTACTCGTGGATGATGTAGCTTTCGAATGGTGAAAGAATTTTTAAAATCGGTCCAGTAGTTTTTGAGCCTATTCATTACAACCAAACAAACAAAGTTTTCCTCTTTATAATATTAGTGTAGATTATACACATACACATTATACATTATGTTCTACACTCCTTTTGTGTTGAGTTTTTTAAACAAAAATCAATTGAGTGAAAGGTGTAAAATGCCTTATTTGCAAATATCAGCTCTATTTGTGACTCAGAACAATAGAATATAATTTAGAAAAAAAAACCAGAAAGCAAAACCGCAACCTGAAGTAGCGACTCGGTAATTCGGACACTCGTTAATTTTAACAACAAATTTAATTGCATTTCATTCTCTATAATTCTCCAATCTGGACACTTGCAAACTTATGTTCTCTCAGTTATCCGGCCTCTAGACAATTTAAATATTCATTACACGGCCTCTGCCACCTATAAAAAGCTACACCTAAACCCCTTGGCACGGAAGAGCTAACGACAAAAACAGCAAAAAATTAGTTTAAGTAGTGCAAATTTTTTATCGACGTGAAGAAGTCACCAAAATAAAATAAAGCTCTGTGCATAATAACTTTCACGGCTTAATACCCGTGGCTGTGAATATATGCGTGCACAAGAACTGTATCAATGCGCGAATGACTGAAGGAAATTACTAAATAAATTCAGCGTACATTTTGCTCATCTAACAGACCATTTAATTACTCCGCCATATGCAAGCAACAAATACCAGTGTAGTAAAAATAAGTATTAAATGAAAATTAACCAAATGACAATAAAAGGAGCTCATTGCTCAGCGTTTGTCATTTTACTGCCCTTGCTTGCAATTCTATAGGCGAATATCTCTACTTAAGTATGCACATAAAGGACCTCAGCATTAATATACAAAACATTTATGGAGAAAGGCATAAAAACGCACAAACCCTAAGTAAGTGTTGTCTGTGAATGAGTGGCCACCGATTTCCGCCGCATTTTTCTATACGCGCTGATGTAGACAGATTCGCCGGCGGGCAGTAGTGGAAGTAGTGGAAGTATTTCTTGCAGCCATGTCTCACTTCGCTACCCGTATCTTGTGCAGCTGCTTGTGGGCGAAGAATCTCGTAACCACAAAATCGTATAAATTAGATAAATTGTGTCGCCTAGTTGAAGTTGTTGGCTTGCTACTTGCCACATTTCATGCACCATTAATGTGGCACTAAAGCATGGGACCGAGACTGTCACCAATTCTTCTCGACTTCCGTTCAAAATAAATAAAGAAATACATAAATGTTTAAGAATATAACCACTGCTGTGCGTTGCTTAGTCACTTAGTTAATAACTAACTAAATCAGCAAAGCTTTCGCTGCTTGCCTTCGGCGCTACCCATCAACTCACTTGGCTGATTTTCGGCGCAGCAAACATTAAGACGGCCGCATGGCGTTAAACTTCCGTAGGCATTATTGCTTTAGCAGCTGACAATCAGCGACACATTCGCTACCCTTTTGTGGAGTAGAAATGTAGGGAAATTTATAAATGTTTCGTATTTTGTGAATTTCTTTAAAAAACAATTGTAAAAGGAATATCGGAAGCTTAAGACAGCTTATTTAAAGTTGAGGCACTGGTTGAATGTGTAGACATTTGCGATTTTTCTTGATTTGGGTGTTAAGGTTAAATGGTATATATATGTATATATTTTTTCCTTCTTCACTCCACTCGAGAGCATAGGGCCTCGACAAGACCCTGTCTTGCGTTGGTTTCGTTAATCTATTTTGATTTCTGACAGGGTAGGTGATTAGCCTGCCACTACCAGTCCTAAGTAGTGGGAATGCCCAGCTGTCGTTGCTTAAGAACAACGCCTTCTTACTGCTTGAAGCGCCATCTGTGTGTCACATTTTTGTGCCAGAAGGATTGCACAGATGGTTGAGGACTTCGCTAAATTTGGTGAGTCTGCGCCGCTATTATCGCGATTGCCCGCTTCCCCTTGTTGGCGCCACTCATGCAATGTGTAACTGTGTATTTTTCTTTATTTATTTATTTTTGCTTGTTTTGGCAAACACAATGCAAGTAATGCGCTGACATTTTGTGCGGGAGTAAGGATTGGGAGGATAAGGTTGTGGTAACGGTTGAGGTACTCATTCTTTTTTTATTTATAGGAACTAGAAAAGTACATAGGTAAGTTTGGAAAAGTGCGAGGACCGTGCTTTACGTGCAATTCGAGTCCACAACCTCTGGGATGGCAGGCTAGTGCACTTACGCTAGATTACCGAGGTCGTACTAAAGTGTATAGATTAGGGATGAATATTTTTCCGGTTTTTCTGATCCCGGTATTTTCGGAATCCCGAAATTAGATCCTGGATTTAGATATTCGCGTTTTCGCAAAAACTGAAGCCGGAAAAATCGCATCAATATGAATTGTTTTGGCAGCCTCCTAATAAATAAACAGATAAATGGGTTTCAAATACACTTGAACTTTTTTATGCAAAGGGAAAATTACAAGGTGAAGTCCACAATAAAAAAGAAAGAGATAAATAGAAACGACAGAAGATTCGTTCTGATAACTTCAAGTTTATTTATTCAAAATACATAGTCTCCTCTGACCTCGATACACTGTTTGGCGCGATCTAAAAGCTTTACGAAAGAGTGACCGGAATGTTCTTCAGGATGTCGGTACACGCCTTTTGGATGGCCTCTACGGACGCAAAACATGGCCAAATGCAATTTTGCGAATAGGTACAAGCCACAGGAAGACAAATCAGGTGAATACGGTAAGTGATTGATGATTAAAATGCGATTTCTAGTCAAAAAATCAATCATAAGAGTGGAACGATGAGATGGTGCATTATCATGCAATAAGTGCCAGCTTCCTCCTTCGAGGTATTCAGGGCGAATTCGACGAATGCGTTACAACAAATGCTTCGATACGCCAAGATAGAAAATTACATTGACGGTTTGGCCCGTCGGTACGAACTTCTTGAGGTCAATTCCTTTGGAATCGTAAAAACTAATGAGCATCGACTTGCTTTTTGGCTTCTCCAAAAGCGAGTTTTTGGGTGGAGGCTCCTCTAGGGCCTTTCATACGGCACTTTGACGCTTAGTTTCAGGTTCATGTTGGAAACACCACTTTTTATCACCAGTTACAATGTTCTAAAGGAAGTTCTCCACTTTTCTCGCCTCTTTAATGAGGTCTTTCGAATGTTGAATTCTGAGCAATTTTTTATCCTCAGTTAGTTTGTGTAGAATGAAACGTGTACAGACCTTTCGTAAGCCCAAATGATCAGTTAAGATGCGATAAATCGATGTTTTGGAGATATTCAACTCCGATTTCATAAATTTAAACGATGTTTTCGGTTCATTTTTTTGATAAATTTATGAACAATTTCGATGGAGTTTTCGGTGATTACTAATTTTGGGCAGCCCGTAAGTTCATTATCATTTATGTCCTCACAACCATCTCTAAACGTGTAAACCACTCATGAACTCTGGCACGAGATAGACAGTCATCGCCATAAACTTTTTTTATCAATTCAAATGTTTCGGTGAACATTTTACCGATTTTAAAACAAAATTTGGTATTAGCTCTTTGTTCGAAACTTATTTCTGTACCGATGACACAAACACATTAACACTTTAGACGCAATAACTTCGCTTCCACTGAGTCGAATGTCACTAAGCTTTCACTGGAAGTCAGCTAGGGATGTAACTTCGAACACATTAACGCATTAAAAAGAGTTATATTATTGAGAGTTTTCGGTACCAAACGAGATTTGGCTTTTCGTAGGCCCAAATGATCTTTCAAAATGGTTTTCATACATCCTTCTGATATTTCAATCATATCAGTAAGGTCTTTAACAGGCAACCGACGATTTTTGAGCACTAACTCCTTCATTTTATTGACGTGTTGGTCATCTGTTGACGTCGATGGTCGTCCGGAGCGCTCCAAGTCATCAACACGTTCTCGACCCTCTTTGAAGTCTTTGTACCGCTTATAAACATTTTTCTGCGACATGGTCCAATCACAAATGCCTTCTGCAACATGCTAAACGTTTCCGCAGCCGAAATTTCATTCCGCAAACAAAATTTGATGGCACTTCGCTGCTCAATCAAATCAGACATTGTAAAAATCGAAAAATGCACTCTTGGTCGTTTGGTAAACACAAGCGTAAATATATTACTAATAATGACATTCACATGAAAGTTGGCCCAGATGTTATTAAGAGTGCTGCCAACTCATGAAAAAAATAACTAGAGCGAAATTTTAATCCCGCGAAGTTTGACAAATAAATTCACCTTACTTTTTGGCCACAGTAGTATGTATTTGTTACAGCAGGAATATTAATATTTCAGTCATTTGAAGAGTTGAACTTTGACCACAACAAAGCCCTAACTTATTTCTATCTCAAAAATGTTGTAAATACAAAATTCTTTGCATTAATGTTTTTTTGCCATAAAAGGGAATTATTCTGTCTCCATTTCATAAGCTTCGTAAGCTATTAAGGGTCCTTGAAATCCCGGTTTATTGGCACTTAAAAACTACCAGGAGGCCGGGACTCACATCCGTAGCTATATTAATCTGATTTTATGTAATTTACTATTGCATCAAACATTTTTAGCAAGAGCGTCTGCTCTATTGTGTTAATTAAAGGTGATGTAGAAAATTGAATATCTAATTTTACAGCTTGCAAGGCACCTGCAGTTTGTATATTAGAATTATTTGAAGGTTCTCTATTATTTAAAACACACTTATAAATATGTGCACCCTTAAGTGGCATTATGTGCGGAAAAGTTCTTGCTTGCAGATATTTTAATTGAATTTCTTATTAATAGCTTTCCTATTTTTGTTGTTGCTCTTGCATGAAAGCTTTTAGACTCTGTGTTTAGTAAGCAGTGCGCTTGGCTAATTTCTTTGTTGACATTGCTCTTCTATATGCAACACATATCACATACATATATGTATATTTACATATGCATGATTCTTATTTTACTATGCTCTTTCACACATACACTGAAGTTAGTCATACGACTGCATGAGCAACCCAACAAGGCGCCTCACTTGTGTGCCAATACTGCATGCAGGGATGAGAGCTGGCGAGTGGTGATGCGAAAGCAAATGCGTGGGCTCTAAGAATGCTGTATATTTGAGGTTTGAAAAATTTCTAAGTGGTACTTTTGCTATGCTAACTGGAAATGGGAAAGCGAATGAGAAGAGCTGCACGCACACACATGCGGTTAACTGGACCGGAATGACACATTCGAAATTACTAAAACAATATTCAATTCTTTAACATCTTCCATGTCACTTTGCTTTCTTTGAAATGTCGATCTAGCAGAAATCATTTCAAGAAAAAGAAAATTAATTTAAAAGAATAAAGAACAAAACTTGGTTATTCTTAGCATATCCCATCAACCTTAGTTTAGGCAAATTTTACCAAGCACAAGAAAAATATATTTTAAGCTATTTTTTCTACGCAAATCAAACAATCGTTTGACAAAATATGAATTATATTTAACACTTTTCTAGAAAAATCAAGAAAATAGTTATTAATTGCGGCGGCCGTGGCCGATTGGGTTGGTGCGTGATTACCATTCGGAATTCACAGAGAGAACGTAGGTTCGAATCTCGGTAAAACACCAAAATTAAGAAAACGATTTTTCTAATAGCGGTCGCCCTTCCGCAGGCAATGGCAAACCTCCGAGTGTATTTCTGCCACGAGAAAGCTCCTCATAAAAATATCTGCCGACTCCGAAGGCTTGAAACTGTAGGTCCTTCCATTTGTGGAACAACATCAAGACGCACACCACAAATAAGAGAAGAAGCTCGGCTAAACACCCAAAAAGTGTGCGCGCCAATTATATATATATAGGTATATGTATATACATATGTACATATATAATTTCAATGGAACTTTGCGTTTCAGCCTTCGTTGATTTTGGTTTTCCTGTACGAGTAGCAACCTCATTAAGGATTTTATTTTATAAAGTTGATTTATATATTTATAGACCATTCGTTATATATTTTGAAAAATGAACCTAATAGAAGTGTATGCACCAATTTTTTTTCGGCTAGTTAGCGCAGCATCGACCTTCTCCAATTGGTTTTTGGTCGACCGCGACCTCTGCTCCCTTGCGGGTTCTAGTCCAGTGTCATTCTCGTGATGCTATCAGGTGGTTTTCTCAATGTGTGGCTTATCCGTCGCCACTCTCTGCGTTTTATTTGCCTAAGTATGGGTTCCTCGTTCGTTAATCTCCACAGTGCGTCGTTACTGATGGTGTTTGGCCAGAATATTCTGCAGACGATTCGGAGGCATTTGTTGATGAAGGATTGTTGCCTCTGTGTGATGGTGTTAGAGACCAGCCATGTTTCGCTTCCATACAACAATTCGTAGGTTAGTACCCCTGGACATTTGCCAACTCGCCCACGCTGCTTGCATTCACCAGCACGCCGACCTTGCTTTGTTTAGCCTACAGTTGACATCTTAATCTGCTCTGCCGTCTGTTGTGATACTGTAGAAGCTTTTAACAAATTTCACCGGGCCCCATCAACCATCATATGTCTTTCTTTATTGTGGTTGATTCTCATAGCCCTCGCCTTGGCGATGTTAACCTCCAGTCCGACAGTGAGTGCCAGCGCAACTAGTTTGTCCGCCTTCGCTTGCGTGTTGGAGAGTTTGTAAGAGAGGCGTCAGATGTCGTCGTCGAAGTCCAGGTCCTTAATATGTCTGGTGAAACTCCATATGATACCTTTTTTGTGCAAGGTCAGTTGGATCATGACGTCATCAAGGACGATGGTGAAGAGAAGGGGCGCCAGGAGACAACCTTGCACGTGAAGCACTGCCAGTACTCAGTGACAGTCATATTGCATCTCGTTTGATAGGTTCGAACGCCTTCTTACAGTCTACACAACAATTATTTATTTATTTAAATTTTTTTTTAGCTCCTATTCTAGCGTAGGATATCAACTCTTCGCCAATGGATACAGTTTTTATATACTCCAGTTACAGTATATAGTTCGTTCCACGTAAGTCCAAGGGAGTTCATTTCAGCTTCTGTTGAACGTCTCTAGGTGGTTCGTGGCCTACTCCCTTTTCGGCCAGTTTGTCGAAAGCGGTTTTAGCATTGTCATCATTGTTTCTATGTCCTATCTACTTCCATTTGCTTTTTCGAATTTCACCTCGGCTAGCGAGGTCGAATTGGTTATTGTACAGAACCAAAAAATGCGCAAGATACGCCACAGGCAACGTTTGAGAATCGTGTCAAACAAAGGTGTCGCGAGATTGCCGCGGTTACTTTCCATAAGATGAAACCATATAGGAGCACAGTTTTGACATTAGTATCAATCTTCTAGCTTTGTCAGCCTTTGCACGAACTTGAATTTAGTTTTTTGAACGGATGACACTTCGTAAAAAGTGCACGGGATCATAAAATGATAATTGTGTTCAAAATTTATAGCAAAATATTATATAAAAGACACAAATACAATCATTTTCTGATAGAATTTAACGAATGACAAGAGAGCTGAAATTGCAATGCAATGGCTAACGGAACAATGAGATTCAGCACAATGAAAATGTGGGTAGTAATCACAATTGATGACATCGAAAAATGTAAGCGCATATTCATACTCCATGTAGGATAAAAAAATAGTGTAATTGAATTTAATATGTAACTACCTATTTGGTTCAAAAATGCAGAGCTCAAGCACATTTGTATCGCAGCGTCGCTGTTTTTCCGAAGCAATTTTTAATTAATAATACTTTTGAAAGATAAGAACCATTTTCGTATCCGAGCACAGTAATGCACTTACTTACTTCAAGCTATCCTCTTCTCCCAGTGGAGCAAAAGGCCTCAGTAATGTAACGGGTGATCAATTAAGAGGAGTTTTTTTCATTTGCGTTTTTTTTACAGATCGCGCGCGAGTTGTGGCAAACTGTCATCGTGGATTTGTTGAACAGCGTTTGGCATTTCATCATGGAAAGACTCACACCGCAACAACGTGTACAAATTGTTCAACTGTATTATGAAAATCAGCGTTCTGTGAAAAATGTTTTTCGTGCGCTTAGACCGCATTATGGTCAACATAATCGGCCTGCCTTAAACATTATTCGACATAAATAAATAAATAATTGGCGCGTACACTTCTGTTAGGTGTTTGGCCGAGCTCCTCCTCCTATTTGTGGTGTGCGTGTTGATGTTGTTCCACAAATAGAGGGACCTACAGTTTCAAGCCGACTCCGAACGGCAGATATTTTTTATGAGGAGCTTTTTCATGGCAGAAATACACTCGGAGGTTTGCCATTGCCAGCCGAGGGGCGACCGCTATTAGAAAAATGTTTTTTATTAATTTTGCTTTCACCGAGATTCGAACCAACGACCTCTCGGTGAATTCCGAATGGTAATCACGCACCTACCCATTCGGCTACGGCGGCCGCCATACCATCAACAAATTTGAATCCGAATATTCATTGGTGGATAATTCTCGACCGAATAGACCACGTCCAGCAAGAAACATTGAGAATATAGCGGCAGTAGCAGAGAGTGTACGTGAAAACCGCGATGAATCGATTCGGCACCGTTCTCAGCAACTTGGACTGTCGTATGGAACAACTTGGTCAATTTTACGGACGGATCTTCATTTAAAAGCATACAAAATACAGCTCGTACAAGAACTAAAGCCAAATGACCTTCCTGCACGTCACCGTTTTGCTGATTGGGCTCTTGAAAAGATTGAAGAAGATCCGCTGTTTTCGAGCAAAATTTTGTTCAGCGATGAGGCGCATTTCTGGCTCAATGGTTACGTCAATAAGCAAAATTGCCGTATTTGGGATGAAGAGCAACCAGAACAGGTTCAAGAGCTACATTTACACCCAGAGAAAACAACGGTCTGGTGTGGTTTATGGGCTGGTGGAATCATGGGTCATATTTTTTCAAAAATGATGATGGCCGCAACGTAACTGTGAATGGTGCTCGCTACCGTACCATGATATCGGACTTTTTGCTACCTGAAATTGAATCTAATGATCTCTACAACATTTGGTTTCAACAAGACGGAGCCACTTGCCATACAGCTCGTGAAACAATGACTTTATTGAGAAGTCATTTCGGAGAGCAGCTGATTTCACGTTTAGGACCTGTGAGTTGGCCACCAAGATCTTGTGATATCACACCTTTGGACTTTTTTCTTTGGGGATTCGTGAAGTCCAAGGTCTATGCTGATAAACCAGCTACGATTGAAGCTCTGGAAGCCAACATTACGCGTGTTATTCACGACATACCAGTCGAAATGCTCGAACGAGTGATTGAAAATTGGACCTTCAGAATGGACCACCTTAAGCGTAGTTGCGGCCAACATTTGAATGAAGTGATATTCAAAAAGTAAATGTCAAAGAATGTCCTTTCAAATGATAAATAAAGGTTTTGAACATAATTTACATTTTTTTTTTTTTTAACTATTGAAAAAAGCACCTCATGATTGATCACCCGTTACAAGGACTATACAACTTTTTTTTACATAACGGTAACAACATAACGGACGCATGTTAAATTATCTATGTATACCAAGTTGATCAAAATTACGTAAGGAATCATTTTAACCATGTCTGATTGTGTGCCATGCAAGCGCGTGAAATATTTATGCGATCTAGCGCTATCTTGATGGAACACATAACCTTCCTAAGGATCAATTCTGGTCTTTCTTCAAGATTGCCTGCCTCAAATCGAGCACTCGTTGGCAGTAGTTGTGCGAATTGAGAGTTAAGCTCGATGGGAGAAATTCATAGTAGATGATTCTCTTTTAATCTCACCAAACTCATAGCAAAATTTTCTTGCTCTTTAATCTGAGCTTGGGACAACCGTATGAAAGATTCATAAGTAGCATTCATTTCTTTGGGTGCATTTTTGAATTTGCACCTTTATGCGATGATCCCAAGACATCTAGCGAAAAATACTCGGAACTTTTTACTTCACTTAATATGAATTTAAATTGACCTAACACAGTTTCTTAACTATTTAAAGTAAGAGAAATCTACCAACGCTCACGGAGCTATCTGAAATTCAAGCCTTTCTTTACCCTTTTCCCCTAAAAACTTGAGCTGGAAGCTGAGAGGTGGCCTTCCAACGCCATTAGTCTTAAGAATAACATCTATGACTGTTAAATCCTCATTTCTTTACCCAGGAGCGATGCCAATGCTGTCCTTTTAGTGGATTTAAATAATCCTATTTGTCCTTTGCGATAGCAAACTTTATGCGCCAAGTAGCCTGAATTCAAACCTGCTGAGTGCTGGACACACATAATACATGTTCCACGGGCTCCGTTTGTACCACACAGAGTCCAGAAATGTCAAGTCCATTAATGAAACAATTAAAAAAAACGGCTGACAAGATTTTGAAGTCGGCCCAAGATCGTTAGTTACAAAAGAAAGTAGCTAGATATTGTCAACTAATCAACGAAATAGTTTTCGGCAAAATAATCATTATATACGAATGTACAAAAGAAAAGCAACTCTCTCCAAAGTAACTAGTTACCAACTAGTTGCATACTAGTTATATACTAGATGCTTACTACCTACATAATACTTGCTAACTAGTTCCGTACTAGTTACTTACAACTTGGTTACTAGTTTCTTCTAGTTGCACTCTAGTTTCATACTAGATACTTACTAGTTGGTCACTAGTTGTTTAATAGTTGCTTACTAGCTCCTTACTAGTTGCATACCAGTTGCTTACTACTTGCATGCCAGTTGCTTACTATTTGCTTACTAGTTCCATACTATTTAGTTGCTTACTAGTTGCGTACTAGTTACATACTAGTTGCTTACTATTTGCTTACTACTTGCATACCAGTTGCTTACTAGTCGCATACTAGCTACATACTAGTCGCATACTAGATGCTTACTACTTACATAATACATGCTTACTGCTTACATAACACTTGCAAACTAGTTCCGTACTAGTTACTTACAAGTTGCCTACTAGTTGCACACTAGTTTCATACTAGATACTTACTAGGTGCTAACAAGTTGCTTAATAGTTCCTTAATAGTTGCATACCAGTTGCTAACTAGTTGCATACTAGTTACATACTATTTAGTTGCTTACTAGTCGCATACTAGTTACATACTATTACTGCACAAAAGAACTCGCTTCATACTGATTAAAATCAATCGTGATTGTATGTGGCCCAGGTTCTCTCATCTGAAGGTTCTGGTTCGCCAAAAGCTATCGCAGTATGCATTTAATTAAAACATATAAAGCACTTGCTTTTATAAAACTAACTGAAACTAAATTCAGACCATTAAAAATATAAGAAAAGCATAAATCTTTCAATGTTGAATGCACTATTATTGTTCTTAACTGAAAAACATGTCCCTCTCCTTACTGGGCACACACAGAATCTACGAAATATTGCTGTATGGCATTTTGAGTGATTGCAGCAGCAATGAAAGCTCTTTTGTTTGATGTGGCGGAGCGATGCCGGCTTTCAGATATCTCAAAATACAAAAATAATAATGACTGAACTGCGTAGGTCGTGAACGCTACGAAGGCCTTGAATGCATACACAAAACCATAGAAGCATAAACTTATAGGTTTTGTATAAAAAATGGTGCCATCGCTTCGGTGAATAATGCAAAATGGATACAAGCTCACACACTTACACGCTTCCCATAATCTACCACAAATCACACAACCGATGCTGCCACAATTGGAAGATGCATCGTGCATAAGCCGGAATATCATTTTCTATCCAAGCAGCTGCAAAAAAGGAAACAAAAATAACAACAAAGCGCATATACAACACCAGCAGCTTCGGTTCAGTCTATTGCATTTGCGCTGACAAATACAAAACAGCAAAAAATAAAGTGAGGAACAGATCTAACAGCCACACCAGCAGCGAACGTGGAGTGGAGGAGTAGAGAAGGTGAACTTTTCGCAGCTTCTAGAGGATGTGGTACACTAAATATTTACATGTACTCATTCATGAATATTTAGTGTAAAATTTGCATTGACTGATGGTGTGGGAAAGTCACACACAAGAGGAGGGGCTGATGCTTTCGCGACCTGTAGTACTCAATGAATGAAAGGCATGGTTTTATATTTTGCATTTTTCAACGTAACTCCCCTCAAGAGAAATGTGCACACTTTTCACATAGGGTTAAATATGTAACTATACAATACCTGTACAGGGACAATTTTTGACAATTTATTTAATTCTGAAAATTTAAATTTATTTAATAAAATTTTCCTCCTACAAAAACTGTATAAATTTAAGTTTCTAACTTAGAAAAAAAATCTACACATTTTCATAAAAATTTTACACTTTTTGATAAAAAATATTGTTTACCCAGCCCATTAAATTTAAATGTAAGTAAGTGCATGCTTGAAGCGTCTGAAAAATCGCATTGATTTTTGACACTTTTTTTGCTGACGGTATTGGATGGTTTCCTCCATATAAAAAATGTAGAGCAATTGTTATTTAGACAAGACTGCCGGCTTTTCAATCTAGCTATCTCTCGGTGGTTATTACTTACACTTAGGTGAAATGGTTGAAATACCACTCTGCCATTCCCCAAGCGGCATTAAAGGGCCATTTAAATACCATTTTCAGACCTCCGACAGGCAGATATCTACCGTTAGCCAGAGCTGTTTATGCGAAGGAAAAGGTTGATGGGATTTAGGTTGGCGCACCGCTCCAGGCTATTGAAGAAAGGCGCACCCAGTGACCTTAATTCTCAAGCTGCCAAATCCGGACATTTACAAAGAAAGTACCCAACTGTCTACTACTCTAAATGGTCCCCGCAGCTTCTGCAATGGGGGTCAAATGGTAATCCTAGATTTTACGCGTGAGTTCCGATCATCTAATAACACAGCTACAAGTTTGGAAAAGTCAATGGCTGGTAGTCCCCGGGACTATCTGCGGCCTACGTCTATTGTACTGGGGTAAGGGTTTTCGAAATAGGTCATGAAGAAATGGAGCTCCATCTTTTCTGCGCGTGAGAAATAAATTGCGCAGTTCCCCTTTAATAACAGTCGGTGGGATGCCGATGACCAGTTAGGTGGTCTCTGAGACCAATTCAGCCCCCTTCCTGGCAAGCTGATCAGCAATTTCAATTCCCTCTATGTTCCTATGTCTTGGCACCCAGATCAGGAAAATGTTTCCTGAGTACCCAAGATATTTGATCTCCTCTTTACAAGAGTTGACTAATTTGGATCTGCACCATGGCGTTGTTAGAGACTTGATCGCGGCTCGCTCCCACGTTCCGTCAGCATTTTGCATGCCTCAGGATCACAAATACTTCTGCCTGAAAAACACTAGCAGTATTCCGCAATTTTAAGAAAGTAGATAAAATAACTGATTTAGAGAAACCCCCTGCTCCGGCTCGCGATTCCGTCTTGGAGTTGTCAGTGAAGACAACTTCGGTGCATATTTTTCCCTCCTTCTAATCCTGCCTACTTGGAAAGATTGCCCTGGTACGGCATTCAAAATCCAATTTGCTGATTTAAAGATCTGTCCGAAGTTTAGAGAAATGCTGTCACGTCCCTTCTGAGATTGCTTCCAGAGGCCAACCTCCTTCAACCTGATTGCACTTTCCGTTGCGATGAAAATAACATAAAAGTCGATAGGAAGTAAATGCAAAACGACTTTCAGGGCAGCACTGGGGCAAGTTTTACATGCTCTAGTGATACCAATACATGCCGCCCCCTTCCCAGTTTAGTGATATTATAGCCCTTCCGAAGAGTTTCCTACCAAACCAGGCATCCACGTTAAAATTGACAGAACCACTACGTTGTACATCCACAGCACGACCAGTGGCTTGAATCCTCGTTTTTACCGAGCATAGATTTGCAGGAGTAGATGGCTATACTGGCCTTCTTTACCCGATTTTCAATGTGTAGCTCCCAATGGAGTTTGGAGACAAATATCATTCCAAGATAACTAACTTCCGGTGAAAGCGGGAGAAAATGGTTGTTTAATTTGGGAGGTCTAAAGAGAGGACATCATCGGCCTTAACAACCGCGCTGTTAGTTCTGCCTTCGCCAAACTGGATAAAGAGGCAAAGCGAATGGGTCTGGTGGTGAACGAGGACAAAATGAAGTACCTCCTGTCTTCAAACAAACAGTCGGCGCACTCGCGTATCGGCACCCACGTCACTGTTGACAGTTATAATTTCGAGGTTGTAAAAGACTTCGTTTATTTAAGAACCAGCAACCACCACCGATAACAATGTCAGCCTTGAAATCCAACGTAGAATCTCTCTTGCCAACAAGTGCTACTTTGGACTAAATAGGCAACTGAGGAGTTAAGTCCTATCTCGATGAACAAAACTAACACTCTACAAGGCTGCGTAAGATTCTGCGTAAGATTTTTTGACCTTTGCACATTGGCAACGGGGAATATCGCAGACTATGGAACGATGAGCTGTATCAGCTTTACGACGACATAGACATAGAGCAGCGAATAACGGTCCAGCGGCCATGTCGGCCGAATGGATACAAACGATCCGGCTCTGAAAGTATTCGATGCGGTACCAGCTGATGGTAGCAGAGGAAGAGGAAGGCCTCCTCTGCGTTGGAAAGATCAGGTGGAGAAGGACTTGTCTTCGGTTAGGACGAGAAAGAAACGACTGTCGCGCTTTGTTAAACTCGGCCAAAATCGCGTAAGCGGTTATCGCCCCAATTAAGGAGAAGAAGAAAGTGTGGAGGTTTATAGTTTCTGGTTCGGTAGTCTGAGCTTCATTGTGTCGCCATACAAGAGACAAAATCTCAGAGACGAATAAATATTTTCTTAGATATCACACAAGATTTAGAAGGTAGTGTTGAGGTGCTGTTCTGATATTAAGAAAAAAATATCTCATGAAGTAACCTCAAGTATAGCCGGTACATTTCGACATGCTGCAACTTTTCTGAGCTCAGATTCGGATTCGCTACATCAAAACCCTTCGTTAAAATGTATTCGACTTCATGGTTAAAAATTTATGTCGGTCAGTGTTATTTTGCAACTGGTACGGTTCTGTTTACCGTCGCTCGCTCTGGTACAAATTTAGTCAATAAATTCTATTTATTTCAGGCATTAGAACATTTTTTATTACATTGCATTTCTCACGTAAGACAAAAATATAGAAAAAAATAAAATAAAAATATGCAAATGAAACTAAGCTATTAATACTCATTCAACATTTTGCTGCTTGGCTGCTTTGATGCTTGAATGCTTCACTGCATCACTGCCTCTGTGTGCAACACGCTCGTTCACCTCCTAGTGGCGCACGCTGCACAACCATGCCATATATTTTTGTATACTCGTGAATTTTAGCGCAGATACAACTATTAATTATTGTTTACCATTTTATTTGGCCCATTGCGCTATCGTCTATGGCAACGCTTTCAACTTTAGAAATGTAGAAAAAGGTGAAAGCATTCAAAATATATTTTTGTAATTTTATTTAGTATTAAAGTGAATGGGGAAATATTACATATATAAAAAGTGATATTATTCTTTCAGTTTCTGAAAAAAATATATATGTGTATACATATATATATATAAATAACTAAGAATACACAAAAGATTATCGAAACCGAAGAAGCCTAAATTCGGCCCAAAACGAATTTTATATGCCCGTCCACATTTTGCTAAATTTTAATTTGTGCTGGCCCTTAGTTCTCGGGATCAAAGAAATTTATAGAAAATGAGCAGTATGACAGCGACGCAAATTTAGACTTAACATACAAAAAGTAGGCGTGGTTTTTAACCGATATCAGTAAAATTTATGTCCGATCGAAATGGGGCAGAGAACAATGTGTGTAGCCGGTTTGGAAGAGTTTTCTTAAGTCTTTCTTTAAATACACGCATTTAATTAAAAGTGGCCGTGGCACTACTCATTTTTCCAAATTTTACTTGCGTCGTGCTGTTTTTTCTAGGCCCACTATTTGTACCAAATCCGAAAAAAAATTTTCATTTACAACAGAAATATCACTGTTTCTTCTTCTTTATCTGCTTATTCGATTTCAAGTGTTAGCGATCATACAATAATTATTTTTACATGAAAAATGTTTACTACTAACAGTAAATAAATTTAATTTATACTACTTACAATTTCTCTTTGACGATTTTGAGTCGCATTCCATAGTTCAGCTAAGTTGCCACGGCCTGCCCAGTTCCTGATGTTACGCAACTACGAAAGCTGCTTTCTGCCAGCACAATTTCGTTTTCGTTCAATTTTACCTCTGGTATTAACTGTAGAAGATGATATTTTGAATTTCTTAATACCCTATGATCAGAAAGTACCGGGAATGTTTAATTTAAACGAACCGAAGGCGTAGTGCACCATGAGTACCTTCCATCGGGCCAGACAGTCAATAAAGAATATTATTTATCCATTTTGAAGCGTTTGAGAGATGCTGTACGTCGCAAACGGCCGGAAATGTGGGCAAACAATTCTTGGATTTTGCATGATGATAACGCGCCATCGCACCGAGCCCAAATTGTGCTGGATTATTTGACCAAACACCAAGTAAATACCATCGTGCAAGCACCGTATTCACCTGATGTGGCGCCGTGCGACTTCTTTTTGTTTCCCAAGTTGAAGTTACCGCTTCGTGAAAGCGGATTTCAGTTGATAGAGGAGATCAAAGAGAATGCGACGAAGGAGATGAAGGCCATCCCTTCGTCGGCCTACCAGGGGTGCATGGAGGACTGAGTTAAACGTTGGCAGATGTGTGTTGCTTCAGACGGATCATATTTTGAAGGAGATAAAATGAATTTGCCTGAAATTTAACTCCGTTTTGTTTTATTTAAACATTCCCCATACTTTCTGATCATAGGGTATGTTGCCCAGCCACGTTTTGCGACGCTTTATTATCTGCAGGAGATCACGATCACGTTAAATACGACGTAAAACTTTTCTTATTAGAAACACGCTCCGTCCAAGGAATTTTCAAAATTCTTCTAAATGCCCACATTTCAAAAGCTTCAAATCTGTTCATGTCAGCAACTTTCAGTGTTCAACATTCCACACCGTATAGAAGTACAGACCACACGTAGGACTTTATAAAACGAATTTTGTATTTGATGTTAAAATCGTTACAGCTGAAGATGTTCTTAAAATTGCAAAAGGTGGATCTTGCCATTTCTATTCTTATTCTTATTTCAGCTGATGCATCGCTGTTTTTATTGACCTAACAATCAAGGTATTTGTAGCTTGAACATTTTTCTATCTTTTCATTATTTATCGTTAGTGCATAAAGAGTGACTCTAGGTTGCCTGCTGATATGCATTTAGTTTTTTGACGTTGATTCTTAGTCCGAATTCCTGACTGCTATTGGTGGCTTTACAGGTATTCAATAACTTTTGCAGGCCAGGGATACTCTTTGCTAAAAGTTTAGTCTCACCAGCGTATCAAACTTTGTTTATGATAGCTCCATTCAGCTTTATGCCTTCGTGTGCGTTCCAAAGAGCTACTTGGTATATTTTTTGGCGTGAATGTTAAAACGGAGGGGTGACAATACACACACCTGCATTAAGCCTTCAGGGATATGAATGTCTTTGGTATTTTTATCGCTCACTCTAACCATTGCCGTTTGGTTTCAATAAAGGTTTTTTAGGCAACGCAATTCTTTTTCGCCAATTCCAATAGTTTCCAAAATCTCAAGTAATTTGTGGCGCTGCACATTTTTGAAAGCCTTTTCATAGTCCAAGAGATATCACGTTTCGTTATTTTTTTTAATTACGTTATGTATACGGTGGGCGTGGTTATTGATCGCACTCGCCACCGCTAGAAAACTCGCAACTGACTGTCACTCTCTGGGGATGCGTTGGCTTCTCGACGATCACGTACGAGCTTCGTCATCCTTAGATGAGGTTGCCTTGTTAACATAGCCGTTGAGATGAAAATGCGCTTCGTCAGAAAATATGATTTTGGCTTCTTTTCAATAAACCCACTATTTGGGCTATACAACATTGACTTCGAAGTAAGTTTCCAATACTTCCTAAGCGTTGTTCAAACGAAGGCGCTTCATTTCGTTCCGCGGAGATAAGATGCTAACTTCCTGTGAAGATCTCCAGCAGTCGACCCTAATTTTGATGAAACGTTCTGATGTATGCGGATTTATTGCAACAATAGCGCCTCGAATATTATCCTTGCAGGCGTCCAAAGTCGTTGGCTTCTTAGCGTAGACTAGGAAGTCATTTAAATTCAAAAATTAAATTTACCGTCTAGAAGAGAACGTTGGGCCAGTTAATGTTAATAAAGGAGGTCACCCACGACTAAACAACAGCGTTAAAAAATTAGTACTGGAAGGGGTCGCTTAGTGTTAGCTTTCGTTTGCAAACATCATCTCGTTTTCGTTTTTTGACCGCAATATGACTACACAATATTAAAAAAACTCCAGTAAACAATTTAGCCTATTAAAAAATGCTACTTTAGAGACTGCGAAAATTCTTACTTGTGAAATTTTATGTGCCGATAGCATCCTAAGTATCGAATATCAGTCTCATAGCTATTTTACTTACAATTTATGCCGCAAGCTACGATAAATTGGGATCATAGGGTACTGATGTAGATAAAAATGCAGTTTTTCGTAGAACTTGAATTAGTTATTTTGCAACTAGTCCAGTTGTAGTCTCTCACTTCCATATTATTCAGGCTTTGGAGCATTCTGGAGCATTGGAAATTGATGTAGATAAAAATGCAGTTTTTCGAAGATCTTGAATTAGTTATTTTGCAACTAGTCCGATTGTAGTCTCTGAATTCCAAATAATTCAGGCTTTAGAGCATTCCGGAGCATAGGGCATTGATGTAAACAATAATAAAAATGGAGTTTGTCGCAAAAGTTGAATTGGTCATTTTGTAACTGGTCCAGCTCTAGTCTCTAACTTCCACATTATTCAGGCTTTAGAGCATTCCGGAGCATTGGAAATTGATGTAGATAAAAATTGAGTTTTTTGCTAAATTTGAATTAGTAATTTCCCAACTAGTCCAATTCTAGTCTTTATCTTGCACATTATTCAGGCTTTAAAGGATTCCGGAGCATAGGGCATGGATGCTAACATAATAAAAATGCAGCTTGTCGCAAAAGTTGAATTGTTCATTTTGCAACTAGTCCATTTCTAGTCTCTAACTTCCACATTATTCAGGCTTTAGAGCATACCGGAGCATAGGAAATTGATGTAGATAAAATTGAGTTTTTCGCTAAATTTGAATTAGTCATTTTGCAACTAGTCCAATTGTAGTCTCTGAATTCCCCATTATTCAGGTTTTAGATCATTCCGGATCATAGGGCACTAATATAAATATAATAAAAATGCAGTTTCCCGCAAACCTTGAACTAGTCATTTTGCAACTAGTCCAATTCTAGTCTCTAACTTCCACATGATTCATACTTTAAAACATTCTGAATATTAGGGAATTGATGCAGATAAAAATTCAGTTTTTAGCATAACTTGGAATAGTCATTTTGCAACTAGTCTCAATTCTGCAATTATAGTCTCTAAACTACACATGATTCAGACTTAGAACATTTATTTTACTGCACGTTTTATACTACAAAAAACATTTATATACAGTCTTGTGATTAACGGGATTCAGCTATAAATACTTAGTCATATGTGTTAAACGCTTCGGTGCTCCACTGCATGGCAGTCTCTGTATGCTAGGCGTTCATTCATAGCTTTGCAGCGCATGGAAGTACATGCATATATACCTATCTACGTATGTAAGTTTTTGTACTTTTACATCTTTTTTTTAATTTTAACATACATTATTCGTCTGTTGCAATTTTTACTTCTTGCATTGACGTAGACTGTAAAGATTCGCTTTCTTGCACAATTTGAATACGAATCGCATAAAGTGCGTCGTCAAACGATTTGCAACAAACCCAGCTGACCTCTTTCGTTTGAAATTTATTTGATTAAATCATTCATCATAAATGTACGAGAAACAACAAATGAGCGCACTAAAATGCTTTAGACAAATAAACAAGATTTATGGGCTTCATTTTCTCAGCGATGGTTTTGTTTCTTCTGTTTATGTATTTTTAACTTTTACTCTTTATTTTTATTTATTTGAAAACCGAGATGGTTTTTTATTCTGTTTTTCTTTATTTTTATTTCTGTTGCTTTTGGCACTCGAATACAGCGAGCTACAGAAAAATTTGGTCAAAGGCAGCGTAAAATTGGCCTACTTAATGGCCGGCTAAGATGGTAAAATGTTAAGTGCGTGCCTACGAAATGCCGCCAGTGCTGCCAACTTTGCAAAGATGCAACTAATTATAGCTTGTAATTGGCATTTTGGCAGACATTTCAATGGCTTTTAGTGAATTTTTTATGCCCGAAAATTGCTTAGTTTTTTATTGTATTGGGCGTATTTCATGTCAGATGAAAAATATAAAAAGAGTTCAAAAAAATAAGCATATTATGACAAAATTTATCTTGACTTAATTTTTTTGCCCAGTATCAATTACAAATAATTATTAAAAAAAATAATTATTATATAATTAGTAGTTAAAAAATAGCTGACTGTGTAGAATTCATTTTTGTATTTGATGTCGACTATAAGCATGAAACATCTACTGAGAAATGGTAAATTACTGGGTGTAGTTTTGCCATGAAAAAAGTTTCCATATGCCATCATTCATTTTAAGTCAGAATAACTCCTTCGAAAATCACGTGTTGGGGGTACAGGGGCCCAGATTCAGATTTTTCTAGAATCTTCGAAAAATCAAGTCTAGTTCTAGTAGACTCTAGTTCTGAAGCTCAATCAAATTTTGTCGGTCTGAATTCCATTGGCTGAAAACAAGCAACGAATCGAAATAAAATTTAAAATTTTGTATTTTCATGCGACTAAATATCTTTATTTGTTCTACTGTGATTTGGATTTAATTTACTTTTATAAAAACATTTTTTTTTGTTTTATTATAAATTTTTTTTTCGAAATTTTTAACTGTATGTTTTATCCGAAAAATTAAAAAAAAAACTCCTAAGAAGAAACAGAAAGTATTTCACTTTAAAAAAACTTTTTTTTACATTGAATAAATCTCAAGCTTATTAACTCTTTCTCAAACTTTTCCAATTTACTGCTTATTATGCTTAAGCCTACAAATAAATAAATTTGCAGAAAAATTAACTAGTGTTCAAAAAACTTTGATCACTTGTCATGGAAGAGTACAAGTATAGGGTAAAATCAGGTATCAGGTAAATATGTACGCTTCACAGTGAAAAAGAAATCCGGCGAAACCTCCCTTGGGCAAACATTCACCGTCAGTCAGCTTTAGTCCGCCCAAGAGAGGTGTCCACTCAAAAGAGGGTAACTTTTCCGATGCATAAGTTTTGGGATAGAAAAAAATGTCCGCTTGCGGGAGATGTCCGCTAGGAGAGGTTACACTGTATTTTTTTTAATTTATTATTGTTATTATTTCCTCTGATTCTTCGCATAGATTAGGTTCGGTTATGTTGGTAGTCGGTCTGCACGACCAACTCACTTAGACCTTACAGGTCCGTTGTGATATCAATGTGCAACACGGAAACCTCAATTATTATTTTTTCCTTTGTGGCTCTTATGAAGCGCAGGATTGGTCCCATCCCGACGTCAGATGGGCTATAGCTAGAACTTTTGCCTGATAGACGCAGCAGTAGTCTGGTAGTCGGACGGTTAGTTCCAATCCTAATACCTTCTAAAATACTTCATAGCCAACCTTATAGTCTAGGTGGGAACCATCTTTGTACATAGAAAATTAATGCCCCCTTTCTCTGTCGAAGATGAGTCTAGGAATAGATTTTTCTATTTCTTGTTCGTGACTATGCAGAGTGTGCAAAATAGAGGCGTGCCATACTTTTAAGTTTAAGCGCCGAGGCGGCGCCCACGTATTTCCTACAAGATTTAATGCAGGCAAGTTGATTAGCACTGCCAGCGCTTTGTTTGGGGTAGTCTTTAAAGCACCACAGAAGCGTAAAAAAGCTGTTCTTTGGTCCTTGGATTAGATTAGATCAGATTTGTGGGGGATTGGACAAGTCTAAGCACTTATCCAGGAGATCAATGAAGGGAGACGGGTAGATTTCAGTAGAAAGAATAGAGAGATAGACCCTTACTCATGATTTTAGCGTAACTCGCCTTTTGAGCAGATTGAGATTGGCCTAACTACTGAAATATAGGGCCAATGTGTAGCACGAGGTGTTACCTTCATTTAACACCGACTGCTTTTTTCGCAAGTATAATGCTATTATTTACTATTCTTACTCAATATTAAGTTTCCACGTCTTAAGTACTTGACATTCTCTCTCAAAGGAATCTCCACACCCCTAAAAACTAGCGGGGAGATTTCTTCATTTACTATTTACTTATTTATTTAGTGTTTTTAGTTCACTTAATAAAACTTACGAGTTTGAAATGACAAACAATTTCCAAAATGTTGAAGAAAAAATTCATTTTTTTCCCATTAAAAATTTTTTTCCAAAATTTAAAAAAAAAAAATTGACTTTTTCTCCTAAAAAAATATTGAATTGATTTTGAAAAAAAAATTAAATTTTTTCCCATAAAAATTTTTTTTTCCCAAAGTTGTGAAGAGAAATTTTATTTTTTTTCTTAATTTTCGAATTTTGGATTTTGAAGCAAAAATTGTTTTGTTTCCCTTAAAAAATTATTTTCCCTTAAAAAAAAATTTATTGTTTTGCCTTAGCCAATTTGTTTTTTGCGGATTTTAAAGAAAAGATTTAATGTTTTCCTATAAAACTATTTTTTTTTTTCAAAATTTTGAATAAAAAAATTATTTTTTCCCTTAAAAAAATATTTAATTGATATTGAAAAAAAATTTAATTTTTCCCATAAACATTTTTTTCCGAAGTTATGAAGAAAAATTGTATTTTTTTCCCATAAATTTTGAATTTTGGATTTTGAAGAAAAAATTTATCTGTTTCCCATAAAAAAAATTTTTTTTTTCAAAAATTATGAAGAAAACGTTTATTTTTGTCCTTTAAAAATAAAGTTAGTTTTTTCCCTTAAAATTTTTTTTCCAGATTTCGACAAAAAAAAAATTGAATTTTTCCCATAAAAGTCTTTTTCCAAAATTTTGAATACAAAATTTATTTTTGTCCCATACAAAATTTCTTTTTTCCAAAATTTTGAAGAAAAAATTTATTTTTTCTCTAAAAAAATATTTAATTGATTTGAAAAAAATTTAATTTTTCCCATAAAAAACTTTTTTTTCCAAAGTTATGGAGAAACATTTTATTTTTTTCCCCTTAAATTTTGAATTTTGGATTCCGAAGAAAAAATTTATTTGTTTCCCATAAACAAATTTTTTTTCAAATATTTTTAAGAAAAAGTTTATTTTTGCCCTTTAAAAAAAATTTAGTTTTTTCCCATAAATATTTTTTTCCGGTTTTCGACCAAAAAAAAATTTAATTTTTTCCCATAAAAGGTTTTTGCTCCAAAATTTTGAATAAAAAATTTATTTTTCTCCCATACAAAATTTTGTTTTCCAAAATTTTAAAGAAAACATTTTTTGTTGTCCCTTAAAAAAAATTATTTTTTCCCCTTAAAAATTGTTTTTTCCGGATTTTGAAAAAAAAAAATTATTTTTGTCCGGATTAAAAAAGAAAAAACAAATTATATTTTTTCCCATAAACCAAAAAGTTTTTTTAAATATATAACTACATATGTGGTGAAAAAAAATTATAAAAATGTTGAACAGAACCGAAAATATTTCGCTTCAAAGAACTCTATTCAAAAATATTCATAATCGTATAAATCTCAAAACTATTAAATTTTATTCAAAATTTTTTTTTCAACATTTCTTATCTTATCTTATATCTTATTGTGCTTTTTCTCAGTGGTTGTGAAAAATTATGTTTTTTTGTAAATAATAAATTTTTTTGGAAAATGTTTTTTTTAAACTAAACTAATAAAATGTTTTTCCCAAAAAATTATTTTAAATGTATGCTTTATTCTAAAAAGTAAAAAAGTAAAATTTTAATGTTAAAAAGGACCGAAAATATTTCACTTTAAAAACTTTACATCTCAAAATTATTAAATTTTTTTTCAAAATTTTTTTTTTACTTCTTATTATACTCGTACTTACTCCTACAAATAAACCAATTTTCAGAAAAATAAACAAAATTTCAGAAAAATTTACGCCTATACTCAAAAATTTTGGATCAGTTGACATGAAATCACTCAGCT
Organism: Anastrepha fraterculus; assembly: GCA_037575425.1. Classification (NCBI taxonomy): domain Eukaryota; kingdom Metazoa; phylum Arthropoda; class Insecta; order Diptera; family Tephritidae; genus Anastrepha; species Anastrepha fraterculus. Next base: position 37,864 of record JAYXIM010036763.1, on the reverse strand, counting down.
GTAAAATGCAATGTTTCTGCCCATTTAGGGGGCAGCATCAAACACAAAAGAAGTGTGCTTGGACAATACCAATGTGTTTGTGTGTAGATATAAGAAGACTATATATTTAGCACTACTAATTTTTACTTAGTAGTTTAGTTCCTTCCTTCCTGCAACTATTCACAATATCCAATTCATTTTCATTACAGGTAAGCGCTCAACTGCGGCAAAGAACAAGAAACTACTACGGCAACGGCAAAAGAGTTTGCACATCTCTCACAACTGGATATACATACATACATACATACATATTTATTTACCTATTCGGCATTTTGCAGTGACAAAGTGAGTTGCAAAATCTCTTAGCCTAAGACATTGCGCATTTTTCTTCATTTACGAACAGATAAAGGCGATAGAGGTTAATGGAAAGCTGACACGCCTCAGTCGTTGCCACAAGAAGCAAAAAATTGAGAGTGGAATAAATTTCTTTTAACTTAGCAACTTTGTAGGTCCTCGGCGAATTGTTTGAAGTCCAATAAAAAGTCATTGGGAGTGCTTTTAGCAAAAACATGACCTGTGGCGGTACGGCGTAGGAGTATGTATTTATCTAACACTCTATCAGCTACATTGCAACTATTTAGTTCCACACGCAGTCATACGAATACTTAATGTGCGAGTGGGTAAGCCAAGTTGTTTACACAAATTCCTAGGGTAGCCTGTGCACCAGTTTTGAGTAAGTGCAACACTTTATTTTGGTCCTTATCAAAATCAATTGGAACATGAGCTGTGAACAGCTGGCTGAGAAATGAATTTCTATGAAAAAAAGATAAGCGAAGCTTGCGGCAACGAACAAAGAAGAAAACGGAAAATTAAGTATGCAATTTTTCATATTTAATGTAGCATCTCGCGTTTGCAGCTTCATTTAGCGCGCGCTCAGTAACTCGGAACTAGCCGCGTGAATGGCAGGGCGAGAACAATGCGAGCTGGGGATATCCTTCACAGCTGTCCTGGCTTTTAGTTTTACATTTTTCTCGCTCTTCATTTATTTTTATTGTCTGCCGACCACAATGATCCCGACCCCTTTTTTGTGCGCCATTCTATGATATTTTTATTTAGCTCGCTTTTTTCTCCTTCTTTTCATTAACTACTTCATTTTGCTACACTGAGTCTCTCGCACTGCTTTTTCTAACACTTTTGTTCTTATTTTGTTTTTATTTTCATTATGTTATCCTTACTGCAGTTGCGGTAACAGTCGACGCATAAAAAATAATACCAACTGCCATTCGTGAACCCTGCAACTACCACCCGCTAGCTGTCAGCTACTACTGGCATTGAACTTTGTGGCTTTCTTCATGCAGCTCGCCTGATGCTGCATGCCACGACTACATTCTACAGATTGTCGTACACCCGACGGCTGTTGGCATGCTTTTCTAGTTTGGCTTCATTTCCGGCGCTGTGGTTGTACGTAGTTGTTGCCACGTGCCTTTGATTACAAATATGTATGTTAGCAGTTAACTTCTAGTGATTATAAGTTAAAAAACATTTTGTCACTTATTCCCTTTTGTGACGAAATGAGCTTGGAAGCATTGGTGTACACAATGGAGGTGGTTTTTTTTGTAATGCCACTTTTGACTCCATGCACTCTGCGGTAAAGTTGGAAAAAGAGTTTGTTTCATGCTAACTAGAAGATGGCTCGTTGTAGGGAAGAGAGAGAGAGAGAGAGAATAACCCTTGTATTATAGGAGGTGCTACGCTCTCGGTTATGGTTGACACGTGAGATAAGCTTAAAGTTCTTATTCTACAAAACCCAGGAGGCGAAAGCTTTTTACTTTCCATGGAAGTGAAATATTTATGAATAACTCTAGAACGACTGGAGCCTAAGCGTGCCCTACACAATCCTCAGGAAGGGTGATCTTACTAACTGCGCAAATTGTCGTGGGACTAATCTTATTAACAATTGGCCAACAGGGGATCAGCGGTTCTCCCACAAGGGCAAGAGCCAATAATCGGAATCAGTTCTGCAGGAATCATGAATTGGATCAGCGATTATGTATGCAATCTACATAAAGAGTGATGATGCTGCAGAACTGCAAAGTGTTTTGTGACAAGTCCGAACAGCAAACTGTCAAACTGTCTACTAAAACTTGGAAGGAAAGACGTTCGGTTGATGGTCGTTATTATTACAGGACACAACACATGGAGTCAGCATATGACCACCATCGGAATCATTGATGACCCGATATGCCTGTCTTGCTTGGAGGAGACGGATAGCACTGAGCACTTTCTCAGTGAGTGTCCTGTCTTTGCTAGAGCGAGGCTACGAGTTTTGGAGGATATTTACAGATTTACCAAATAGTCTCTAAAATTCTCACAGGACTAACTACCTCTGTCTCTGTCTCGATTCTTTCCTATCTCTTTCCTATCACTTTCTCTGATACTTTTCTCCTTTTTTCCTTGACTATTTACCCTCTTTCCAGAGCTCTAAATCCAATGGGCTTTTTAGCGTGAGTGTTTTAGGAGAAACCAAATCTTTTGGTGCTTCTTTTGGCTCGACCAATTCAAATTTCAAATTTCAATTTCAATCTTATTAACGTCGCGTACAAGGTCTTATTGAACATATAACGTGTGAGACTGAAGTCCATCGTGAAAGAACTGATTGGATCTTATCAGTGCGGCTTCAGGACTGGTAAGTCTACTATATACTATCTACGATACCGAAATTCCTGTGGAAAACCTATGAACGACAAATCGACACCCACCGCCTTTTTGTTGATTTCAAAATTTCCTTTGATAGCACAAACTGGAACTGCTTCTACGCCGCTATGTCTGACTTTGGCATATCCGAAAAACTTATATGGCTGTGTCGAGTGACGTTGAGTGCTACGGCAAGGATCATAAACGAGCTCACCGATACCAAGCAAGGTTTCAGACAAGGCGATCCCTTTTCGTGTAATTTCTTTAATCTCCTACTGGAAAAAATTATTCGAGCCGCTGAGTTCAACCATTTTAGCGCTATCTACTACAAAAGCCGCATCCTATTGGCGTGTGCTGACGATATTGACGATCGGCCTTAACAATCGCGCCATATGTTCAGTGGCTCCTGCGGTGAACGAGAGTAAAATATACAAAGATCGTCTTGGACAACCCGTCGATATTGGCAACCGCGAATTTGAAGTGCCGAAGGACTTTTTTATATAGATGCCAGTGTTGACATAAGCCTAGAGATTAAACGAAGGATAACTCCTGCCAACAGGTTATACTTTGGGCTCAATAGACAATGGAGAGGTAGACCCTTTTCTCGAAAAACAAAAATATCACTGTATAAAAGTCTAATCATCTCCATCCTTGTATACGACGCAGAAGCTTGGATGATCACGACGACTGATGAGAGAATACTGAAAGGGTTCCAGAGAAAAATTCTCCGAAACATCTTTGGTCCTCTTCGTAAGACTTCGAATGACTTCCGTATTCGATGAAACAGCGAACTGTAAAAGCTATGTATACCGAGATGTAGGCATAGGAAGGCGTGTTAAAGTACAGCAGATGCGTTGGCTTGGTCATGTCTCAATGATGAACGAAAGTGCCTCGGAACGGCGGTCCTTCAAGAGGGAACCCACAGGTAGACGACGGGGAAGAGGGAGACCTAATCTACGTAGGAAGGACCAAGTGAGGCATAACCTGTCAGCACTCGGTATCCCCAACTTGGACCAGCAAGCAGTGGACTGGAGCTAGATGGCGCAATGTTTTTAGATTCGACCAAAACCGACATACGGTTGTCGTGCCATATAATGAAATAAATAAGTGACTCTAGATTTACTCATAAGACAGGTAAGAGAGACCTTCTGATGCCAAGTGATTTTAGACCAAACATACTCTTATCGTTTATTCCTTCATGATGTTATGCATGAAGAAATACATATTTGTTCAATCTGTCTGCAGTAGCCGAATGGATTGGTACGCGACTACCATTCGGGAATGCGTACGTTCGAATCACGTCCAAGCCGCGAGATCATTGTGGCTACGGGTGAAACGTAGAGGCGCTAGAGAACTTCGAATGTTGTGAGTGTGCTTTCAGCCTATTTGCAAGGACTGCACATTTGTAGAAGATATACTCTGGAGGGAGTGTTGCGAACGTTAGTGACGGCGAATATCGTAGGCGATGGATCGATGAACTGTATGAACTTTACGACGACATAGACACAGTTGCGTAAACAAAATTGCGTAAACACTTATTGTGCCAACCAAGAAGAAGAATTGAAAAAGTAAAGCAGCGAATAGTGGTGACGCAGCCATAACGCCATAACTGTAACCGTAACCATAGATAGCTGCAACATGTCAGCCTTTGCCGTTTACTCATGTCGGAGCATTCGGAGCATTTGTATTTTGTCATAGAAACATGGATAATTTTCCACTAAGTCAATTAATTTTTTTCTTATTTATTTCTAATATTAAAATTTTTATCGCAAATATCAAAACAAATGTAAATTATTTCACAGCTGCTTACGGTTACGGGGGAAAAACCAAAATTCAATAGATACATACGACTACGGTTATGGTTATGGCATTATGGTGCGACACTTATATTCGTTCACAGTGATGTCCGCATGCTTGATTAGAACAGCTGATTTCTATGGTTACGGTTTGGCTAAGGTCCGGTACCACTAATTGCAGTTTTACTATATTCCATTTTTTTGAATGTAAATCAAAATAAAAATTGCAAAAAAAGAACCAAAAATAACTTAGTTTTACAATATTTCAAAAAATAATTTTTAACATTTTTTGTTATAGTCATTAATTTTCTTTTTTTACAATTAACAACGATTTTGCCATTTTTTTAGTTTTTAATCCTTTTTACTTATATTTGGGCCATGAGAACGACCTCAACTGCTGGCATGGAAGCGCTTTTAAATTTACCACCTCTACATTTAGAAATACAAGAGGAAGCTACTATGCAAGTACTCTGTTTTCATATGAAAGAAAAACTTAAACCAGGAGCTCTTACTGAGCAGCTCAACATCTTGAACAGTATGCATAACTCAGGCGAATGGCCACACGGAACCCGTATTCAATAAAGAGATACAAGGTTATCGTTCCGTCTAGGAAGGAGTGGAATACTAATCCAACATGGCTAAATTATGACCCGCAAAAATGATACACAAATGGTTCCAAAACGCTCCAAGGAGTAGGAGCTGGAATAGTGGGGCCTAGAGCACACAAATCCCTAACACTAAGTGCAGATACCACAATTTTCCATGCGGAGCTCTTCGCCATAATGGAAACAGTGGAAATTATATCCAAAAGGGGGATCGCAAAAGTAAAAATTTAAATACTTTCGGACAGCCAATCGGTCCTCAAAGCCTTGAATAGCTTCACATTCAAGTCAAAAGTCCTAATAGAGTGTAACAATGCACTCAACAAACTGGCCACTCATAATCAGGTCTCACTGATTTTGGTTGTAGGACATGAGGGACACGAAGGAAACGAGAAGGTAGACTTTTATGCCAAAAAAGCGGCAGAAGGGCTATTTATTGAACCAACCCCATTATTCGGCTTTAACAAAAATAATATAAAACAAGAAACCAAAAAGTTGATCCAAACTAAAATCAGGGAACACTGGAACGGCACAATCGGCCTTAATCACTCCAAAAAGCTTTTTAACTTCAATGTCAACAGAGCAAAATCTGCTCTAACCCTAAATAAAAAGGACCTTAGATTACTCTGTGGAGCACTTACAGGTCACTTTGCCTGTAAACACTTCAATACAATAGGGTTATCTAGTACAAGATTATGCAGGTTCTGCTGTGATGAAGAGGCGTCTAAGGAACACTTAATCACCAACTGTGAGTCATTAGGCCACAGGAGACACAGAATCTTGGGCTAGTACCTACTAGATGAGGAAAACCTACAATTACTCCCTCCTAAGGAGCTGGTCCGATTCCTCGGTATACTAAATAATTATAATTAAGTAATTGGGGGCGCATATACCTCAATCTGCAGTGCACACAACCATTACCATTAGCATCTAATTATTTATCTATTTTTTATATTCATTGCCATAACTCCCTCTTAATTTCCATGTAAATCAAAGATAGTATCTTTTAAAAGACTCATTAAGTCTCTAGTGAACTTTGTTCATAGATTTATATGTAGAATCCGAGTTTGCTAGGAACGATATCGAGAAAAGCCGTTCCATAAAAAATGAATCACACTAATGCACATAAATATGTGTTTATGTTGTTTTCTTCTCATTAGAAATAATTGCCTTCCACTAATTAAATTCCCTTACCAACGATCAAAAGTAAACATTAATTCTATAGGAGCTTAACCAAAAACCAAAAAAAAAATTCAAACAAATGAACCACAAAAGCTGGGACAGCAGAAATAAGTGAAATACAAAACGTAATTGGTTGAGAAAATTTAATAAATCAAAACCATATGTGCAACAAAGGAAGAGTGTTAAGGTCGAAGGCCACGTTCGAAGGACACTGAAAGACCACTGAGTGAATGAGTGGCAGAGGCGCAGACAGCAGTGACTAACAAGCGTCACCATCAATGAATGGCTGAAGTGACAAGCAAGCAATCGTTGTCAGTCTTTATTGTCAACTGTCTATAAATATGAATGTCTGTAGACAAACGTGGCTATGTATGTGCACATAAACTACATTAATATATAAACACACACATATACACGCATGATTATTATTTCTATGCAGATATGTTTGTAGAAATCGTAGTAGCGAAACTGATGTCCTATCCTACTTCTAACTGTTATTGAACAGTATGATGTTTATTGCCTGAGAGTACAGGGTGTTTCAAGTTAGGACTTCTTTTTTTAAATTCAATTTAAATGCATAATTTTAAAGGAAATTCCTTATCTTTTGCTTATTTTCATTTATTATTTTTTTATTTTTTTAATTTTTTTGTTTTTAATTTGGTTTATTTTCATTTCCCTTTTTTTCTAAATTTATTTATTTTATTATTTTCTTTTTTTTTTTACTTTTTTGTTCTGTTTTTTATATAATTTTTTTTGTAATTTTGTTTAGTTTTATTTATCTTTTTTTATTTTAATATTTTTTTATTTAAGTTTTTTTTCGCTTATTTTTATTTATTATTATTTTATTTATATTTTTTTGTGTATTTTTTTAATTTTTTTTATTTTTATTCATTATTTTTATTTTTTTAATATTGTTTATCTTTATTTATTATCTTTCGATTTTTATTTTTCAAATTTAATTTTTTATTAATTTTACTTAGTTTTATTTATTAATTTTTTATTTTTCTTTTTTTTTAATTTTGTTTATTTTTATTTATATTTTTTTTACTTTCATTTTTTTAATTAAATTTTTTTTTTAATCAAATTTTTGTTTTGCTTTTTATTAAGTTTTTTTATAATTTTGTTTATTTTTATTCTTGTAGTTTTGTAGTTTTTTAATTTTTTATACTTTTATTTATTATTTTTCTATATTTGTTTTTTAAATTTAATTTTTTATTAATTTTGCTTATTTTTTTTATTATTTTTTTAATTTTTTTGTTTTTAATTTTGTTTATTTTCATTTCCTTTTTTGTTTTTTTTTTTAATTTATTTATTTTTTTATTTTCTTTTTTTTACTTTTTTGTTCTGTTTTTTATATAATTGTTTTTTATTTTGTTTATTTTTATTTATTACTTTTCTATTTTTATTTTTTAAATTAAGTTTTTTATTAATTTTGTTTATTTTTATTTATCTTTTTTTTATTTTAATATTTTTTTATTTAAGTTTTTTTCGCTTATTTTTATTTATTATTTTTTTATTTATATTTTTTAGTTTATTTTTTCTTTAATTTTTTTTTTTTAATTTTTATTCAATATTTTTATTTTGTTTATTTTTATTTATTATCTTTCGATTTTTATTTTTTAATTTTAATTTTTTATTAATTTTACTTAGTTTTATGTATAATATTAATTTTTATTTTTTTTTAAATTTTGTTTATTTTTATTTATTACTTTTATTTTTTAAATTTCTGCTCTACAAAACATTGTTAATTGTATTTTTGAGTTATTTATTTTTTATTAGTTTTGAGTGGAGAAATTGAAAACCCAGGAAGCAAAAATCAACAGTTTCGACACCTGCTCCGCTTTGCCTTACAAAGCGGCGAATGGCGACTTTGACGTCAATAATACTTCCCGCAGCGGAAGGTCTTCTGAATTGGATGAAGAATGTCTCAAATCACTTTTGAAGGAGAACGGAGAGTGGTCGCAAAACCAATCGTAAACTGCCATCATAAAACGATTCTCAATCACCTTCATTCAATGGGATTTACCGAAAAACTGGGAGCCTAGGTGTGTCATGAGCTCAACAAAAAAAAAAAAACAAAAAACAAAGTCGCCTTCAAATTTCTTCTCAGCATCCCGCCCGCAACGCGCGGTCCTAAACAGCGCTTTTTGTACCGAATCATCGCGGGAGATGACAAATGGTGCCTATACATAAATATGAAGCCAAAAAGGAGTAGATATCTCCATGAATTACGCCATAGCCGAGAGTCAAGCCGGATCTTCATGGTGCACTAGGAAATGCTCGAAACGAATGCCACGGTCAACAAGGAGCTTTACATTGCCCAGCTACGCCGCATGAATGAGGCTATTTGACTGAAAAGACCTGATCGACGTAGTTAAACGAAACTCCTTCACGACAATGCCAGGCCCCTGTTGCACAAGACCTCAAAGCCGTACTCCAAGAGCTCGAATGGGAGGTACTTCAGCATCTGCCGCATTTCCTGGACCTTGTACCGACCGATCAAACCATATAAAGTCGTTCGTTACCTTCGATAGTAAAGAGGTCCTTACAAACTAGCTTAACAGGCTTCTTTGACATTAGACCAGGCGATTTTTGCGGGAACGACATCAAAAAATTGGCCGAGAGGGGGAAGAGTTTCTAAACAGCATCGGTGAATATTTAATTGATTAACTTAATGAAAGATTTTTTTTTTGTTTAAATAAAAGTTTTCGGTAAAAACGCTATGAACTTATTCCCCAAACCAATAATTTAATTTGCTTCATTTAGCAAATAAATAAATATTGTAATTTATTTGAAACGGGAAAGTGACAAAGTCCAAAGGCTACGATCTTTTATAAAAAATGTAAAATCTCCAAAAAAGTTACAAAAAATATGCACATTTTATTAATTTTTGGGATATCCACGACGTTTTATCACTTCTCTAAAACTATTGGCTAAAGATTTTACTAATTTGGTAGTCTTTTCGGCAGTAATCTTCTCTCACTACTCCAACAAAATATCTTTCAAGGCTTCTTTGCTTGTAATTTGGTGTTTCGTTAAATTTTTTTCCAGAAACGCACAGAAGTGTTGAATAGATTTTAAATCTGGTGATCGTGCAGCTGTTTTGCAATAGCTTTTTTGGCAATAGATTTTTTTCTTCCTTTGCTACCAAAAATGCGAAACTTACTTTCATCCGAAAATTTTATTTTATTTTTCAAAATTCTGCAGGTTCCTGTATACGCTCATTTGCGAAAGCAATGCTTTTTTGCTTATTTATATATAAGTGAAATAAATGCTTTTTTCCTCAAAATCCCTTCATCATAGCCAGCTTTTCTTAAGGCTCTTACGGCATTTGAAGCACTAATACAAATATATTATTGAAACCTATTCCCTATTTCATCTATTTTCACTTTTGAAGCTGTAATCTTAACATTTTTCTTCAAAAACCCATTATTACTGCGCTTTTCCCTTTCTCTTCATCGACAAGGATGCCCAACTCTTGGCCTTGAAGCTATATTTGTAGTTTTGAATTACTTTCCGAACTGAAGTCCATGCCCTTCTTCCTTTCTGTCTTTCCACAATTTTATTATGATTTTCCTCTCGCCAATGCCAGTTTCTTTTCTTTCTCTTTCTATTAAATAAAATATTAACTTCCCTTACTAAAAAATCGGCCTAACAACACAAAAAGCGAATCCACAATTGATCGGCGTACACTTTTGACACTCGCTTTACCACGAATTACAAAAGCGAAATGTGGAACTTTCCAAATAGTTGGCGGATGGACGGTCTCAGGTAAAGAGGTTTGATGCAGGGAGGGATTACTGCTCAAATGAATTATTTTTCAATAAAAGTATAAAATAGTTTTGAAGATGTACTTAAAAGTGAACGGTGTCACACCCGTTTTACAACAATTTTTAACTATCGTATTCTTTTTCTGTGGTAATTTCTGTAATAAATTTTTATTTTTATTGGTTATTGAAATATCGAATTATCAGCATTTTTAAAATTGGAAATTCGAATTGCCTCTCTCAGCTCGCTAAGTGGATCCTTCTTGCATCTGTTGTGCAAAAATTATAATTCCTCGCAATCCTATTGCAAACGGGTGTAAAAATACAAATAAACGTTTGTATCTGCATGCGCTCGAGTGTTCTTGTCCAAACGACATTGGGCTTTCGGCGGCCAATAACCGCACCTACACCAGTCTCAGCTTCATTCGCTTTGCCAAGTGAAAATGTCCGATTGCAAGTTTATTGAGCTGCACATTAACGTCACATGAATGCATTTGGGGATGTGTGTATGTATGTGTAAAGTCATGGCTCGTATAAGTGCTATGTAGAATGGCAAATGTAAGTACAATTGAAGGCAACCCTAAAGCATATTGGCATCATTTGAGCGATGATATCGATTGGTAAAAAATAGTAAAAGAATTCGAGTTTGTATCTTCTTTGTATGTAAGAAAATGCGCTATAAAATTTTGAAACATTTCTATGCAGATCTTTAAAGTTTAATTTTTTCTATCAACTGGGGTAATTTTTCGCAAAATATTTTGATTTGGAGATATTTTCATAGCAGTCCAGCTCTCTTAAAGGATTATATACCTTGTGAGCCCGAAAATATGGACGATTGTCATAATTTTTTTAAAATATGTTTTTGAACTTTTATTCAAATGAGGCAAATATCATATTGAAGGGTAACTCTGGAAGAATACATTTTGGTGTTTTTATTTTAAAAAATGTTATTATTTATTGTTGATATCGCCCCTCCCCCGAAACGCCGTTTTTTAGAAGAGGCTTGCAGTGATCATTGTAGCGCATGAACAGCTCAACTGAAATCAAAAGAATCAAATGATTATTGTAGAAAAATGTTTTTTAGTGAATCTGAACGGTTTATTTACCCAAAAACAATTTTTCAAGCTATGAAAACCGCTTTGCACCAAAACAACGATTTTTGAGGGGTTGAAAAATTAAAAAAAAAATTAATTCCAGCGAACTATGTAAATATTTATAAAAAGTGAACCGTTCGGATTCACGAGGTTGTAACATCGAATAATTAAAAAAAAAAGTTTTATGCAAATCGGTCAACTAGTTTTTCACAAAAATAAAGATCACCGCGACGGTAATTTTCAAAAAACACGACTTCGAGTTAATCACGTCTAAAGTTTTGCGTACACTTCTCGTTCCAAGAAAGGTTGCGTGCTTCCACGGTCTGTAACTTTCGTTCTAGTGCTCTGATCTTTATGATTTTTTGAATTTATATTTTTAAGATGATGTACTTTAAAAATATGCCATAAAAAATTTTTCGAGTTTTTAGTCCAACACAAAGTTAAAATTTAATATTTCACCGAAATAATATGGTAGTAGTTTTAAACCGTAAATTTTATAATACCGCAACTGTTTTTGATGAGCACCCTGACGTACAAATACCTGCAACGTGGCACAATATTAATCATCAAATTATGTTTTCAAATAACTTTTTATTAAATTAAAAAAAAACAATGATTTTGGGTTATGGAAATCTTTAGTTAGACCTTTATGCGCTCCATTAACTGTTTGTGTCAAGTGTCACCTGCGATTGAGTTACGACGCAATTTGCAAAAATTATAAATCGTCCGATCATCATCATCATCATTCCTTAGTCTCCGTTGGGAGCATAGAGCCAAAGTATAATTTTAGCAAAATTTTTCCATTTTGTGCGTTTCCCTGATATAAATATTTTGCACTTGCTGCCAGTTCATTGTTTTGTCCACGGCTTTGTATTCCTCTTCGATGCAGCGTCGCCTAGAGCCCCTAGATCTGCCTCTTCTGCGCTGTCCTTGGGGGTTCCAGTCCGGCGCTTGTCTGCTGATTTCAGTGCTGCCTTTCCGTAGGGTATGGGCAATCCATTGGGGTGATTGGTTTTGCCCCACTTTGTACTAGCCAAAACCGATCGACTGCTTCTTTTATAGCGCATTTCTTCTCTTGGAATAACTACTAATTTACCTAGGCTGGCAACTTTCAAATAATGCAAAGGCTTGAAAAAGGAATAAGCAAAATATCGATTTTTATTTTGGCAATATGGAATTTGAAACTATCTGGAATATCCTAGAAGTTTTTAGTCTTACAAAAACTCATTTCTTATTTTAAAAAGTATCGAAGTATATTTCATGTAAAAAGTATATTTCAGATTTTTCCTTTCATAATTTTAAATAATATTTGTAATACTTAGAATTTCATGTATTCCCAAATACGAGTATTGATCACTTTTTGCTTGAATTTAATTGAAGAAATGTATTTTTTCTGTTTTTTTAACTTTTCTTTTGACTCACGGCCACCTTAACCAACCACCAACAAACACCACCTTTTACAAATAATTTTAACTTTGTTTAGTCCTTTGATGTTTTGAGCAAGAACACGAAACAGATTTAAATTCTTAATTTTCAATAATTTTTCACATTAAACAGAGTCACGTTTCATAGATTAAAAGCAACAGCAAAATTTGCACGAACGTTTTTTATACTCAGCAGAGAGAATCCCGAAGATTTCACATATGGCGTTTGAGCTGCGCGGCTTTTCATGCATTGGATAGAATCAGCTGTTGAGAGGATGAAATTGTAGAATTATTTGTATACTTGTTTCTTCAGAAACATTTTTTTTTCTATTAATTTTCTTGTTTGCATTGAATTTAAGTTAAGTTTTGTGTGTTGTGAAGCCGAGACACATTCACAGTAGTTTATCAGTTTAACCGTTTCCTCCTCCAACTTCGCCATTAATCGACGCCAGCAAACTTCTTTAGATTTATGTTAGTGTGGCTTGCATTTCGAAAAAATTTCTGGTGGCAATAAATACCCGATATTTTCAAAGCAACTTCTCACTGCTCTGCGCTCTGCTCCACTAATACTCCTTGCTGGTGTTGTTGATGTTGTTCACAAATACCCATTTGGACTCCTTTGTGTTAATCTTTTCTTGATAAATTATGCGGGACTTATTTACTACAGCAAAAATATTTTTCCCAGCCATCATTTTTGCTTTGCGATTGTATTAAATCATTCTTGAAATATCATTTGAAATATTCAAATTGTTGGCGGTCGATCTTGGCCAAATGTGTAACTTCCATATAGTTTAGCCTCTTCTGTGTAATACGACTTGCGCTTATTTCCAGATGCAACTTTAAAAATGCCTCCCAATTTACTAATCACTTCTTCAACCGTTTCCGCTTTGATAATCGCTGCTGGTCCATCATCAGTTGGTTGAGTTTCGAACAAAACTGCGAGTATCGAAAGTTGTAAAAAATATTCAAATTCCAGCGGCAGCTTAATCATTTAACTTTTAGTCCTTTCTGATGCAATGCATCTGGTGCGAGTTGTTCCATTAACCGCGCGTTGAAAACTGAAACATTTTTTTTCTTTAAATTTAATTTACATATGTAGAGACCCGTGAGGAAAAACCCATTGTTAATGATATTTCTTTATAAGGGTATAAAGGTTTTTTTCCAGCACCTGTGCCTGTACTAAATACTTTTACAGAGAGAAGAGCTATTGAAATCCTGCAAATGTTTCAGTGCGCTTGGGAATTCTTAATTTAAACTTATTGTGTAATTGTGTTTAAGAGGCGTGGACAAACCAGATGACATTAAAATTGGGTTTTTTGTACTTTGAACAAAGTTAGGTAGGTATAGTGTTTGTCGGTTGACACACCTAGACCTGCTGTAGGTCCATTTGTGATACCCTCTCCTCACTCTACACACTTTCAACATAACAACAAAAACAAACCCAATAAAAGGGAGTGATCAGCTTGAATTATTGTGAAGGTAAAGAACTACTCTTAATGCTGGATCTTTCCAAAGGTTTGCCTACCCCGAGATGAGCTATAAATCGAGCTGAAAGTTGACCAAAGTCAGCATTCCTCGCCACAGAGTTACACAGTAAATATCGTCACTAAAAATCCGATAATCATAGAAATGTTTAAAAATTTCTTAAAGCTGCGTTCGGTATTACCGATTCTGGCGCTTTTATTTCTTTTGGAAATACTTCAAGTCGAAGGCAGAAAGCAACGTGTGTCCAATGGTCATGTACATACAAATTCACCAAGAATATACCACCTCGGAGTCGGCGTCAAAGTATCCAATGCAAGAGCAAACAGAGGAAATGATTTCATATTCATCGACGGGTACGACGACGGTAATGGCTACCAAATCATCTGTCTTGAACGAATTATTGGAATGTCATATTGTCCAGAAGTGCCAAATTATTCGGAGGCTACACAATTGGACAAGATCGACCCCCAACAATTCGATCCGTTCAAATCATATTTCCAGAATGATTTAATACAACCGGAAAACGTGACTAGTCGTGTGGTGGATGAGACGGGAAATTGCGTTACTAAGTCACGCGTAATTTATCCCCAGGGTGGCCTCACCAAAGAATCCAAGTGGGTGCTGATCGTGCAACATGAGCAGCACAAGCAGGGTGTGCTAGTGAGCTGGTGTGAAAAGATTGAGTTGCCTTGCAGATATAATTTGTTGTCTGGCTATTCGAGATGTAAACAACGCCTCGTCTATAAGAAATTTGTGGTGTTGGTGAATGGTTTGATGAAGGAGGCGATGATTAAATTACCGAGCTCCTGCGAATGCGCTCTGGATGCCGATATGGTTGAAATATAACTCTAATGTTTATAGTGAATTGATTTAAATATTGATTTTAATTTATATATTTATATATTTTATTAAATGTAATTTAAAAAAATATTTAAATACATTTTTCTTCAGCATTCAAAAAATAATTCAAGAAATATTTGCTTTTAAGTTTAAAAACTGATTATGACCTAACAATATGCGGGTTGGTCTAAAATTGTTTGGTATTAGGGCTGCTCACAACCCGTTGGTACTCGTATTTCAAAAGTGACGCTTGGAAGTCTTTAAGAACAACAGATCACAGAATTCGTCATATTCTCGGTGGAAATAATTGTCTGAATGAGTCGACAATTCATAGGTTGTTTAAAATTTTCAAGAAACTGCTTCTGTTGAGGATAGAAAAAGGACTGGTAGACCAAAAAACTGGTCGTTCTATTGAGCATATTTTTGCTGTAGTACAAAGTGTCGCTGGGTCACCTTCAACACCGATACGAGTATTTCGACTTTTTCAACAATTAGGCGTTCAAGCAGCGATTGTTTGGCGAATTTTATCCATCG
Source organism: Anastrepha fraterculus (assembly GCA_037575425.1). Lineage (NCBI taxonomy): Eukaryota > Metazoa > Arthropoda > Insecta > Diptera > Tephritidae > Anastrepha > Anastrepha fraterculus. Next base: position 22,467 of record JAYXIM010036763.1, on the reverse strand, counting down.
TAAAATGTTGGACATGTAAAAGCTGCGATTTTTCACTTGTAGTTCTCTTCGTGTTTGAAAATAAATATTGAAACTTCAACGAATTTAAATTTTTATAAATTTTATTTTAAAATAATATCCAGGCGCATCTTTTTTTGCTTGCATGAGGATATTTTTGCACATGGCAATACAACAAAAAAAAAATGTATATGTAAAGGGTGATTTTTTAAGAGCTATAGGAAAGTTTTTCAGGTAAAATTTAGAAAAAAGCATGCAATTTTTATTTAAATCGATAGTACAGTCCATATAATTTAATGTTTTAAGATTATTTCATGCAAATGTTGACCGCGACTGCGCTTCAAATGGTCCATCCGCTTAGTCCAATTTTGGCATACTCTTTTCAATGTTTCGGCCGGTATCTCACATATAAATGCTTTAATGTTGTCTTCCAATGCGTTAATTGAAGCAGGCTTGTCCGAAAAAAATAATCTAAAGGCGTTATATCGCACGATCTGGGTGGCCAATTGACAGGTCCCGAACTTGAAATAAAATGTTGACCGAACTCGCATCTCAACAAGTCCATTGTTACGCGTGCTGTGTGGCATGTGGCACCGTCTTGCTGAAACCATATGTCATGCAAGTCAAGCTCTTGCATTTTGGACAAAAAAAGTTGGATATCATTTCATGGTAGCGCTTACCATTCACAGTTGCGTTACGATTCGCAGCATCTTTGAAGAAGTACGGTCCAATGATACCTCCAGCCCATAAACCGCACCAAACTGTGACCTTTTCTGGATACATTGGTAGCTCTTGCAATTCTTCTGGCTGATCTTCACTCCAAAATCGACAATTCTGCTTATTTACGTACCCATTGATCTAAAATGAGCTTCGTCGCTGAACACAATTTATTGATAAAAAAGTGGAGTTTCGGCCAACTTTCCAAGAGCCCATTCACCAAAAATTCTGCGTTGCGGTAGGTCGTTCGCAAAATGTTCCACGTTGTTGAGTAACAGAGGCGCAAATGCTGCGAACGGCGACGAATCGATAATTGATAGTCATTATTAACACTGGCCGATACAGCTGCGATATTTTCTTCAGTTCGCACTCTACGTAAGCGTGTTGGTGGTTTGATGTCCAATAATGTAAATTTGGTTCTAAATTTAGTCACAATAGCTCGAATAGCCGCTTCAGTGGCTCGCTTAAACTGACCATAAAATGGAAGAAGCGCGCGATAAACTTTCTTTACAGAATACGCATTTTTATAATAAAATTCAATGACTTGCAAGCGTTGTTCGTTCATGGTTAAAGTATAGACCAAACTGAAGATGTTTGACAGTGAAATAAAATACGAAACGTGTGTCAGCTGTTTAAACCAACTGTTTAAAAAGATAATAGCTAAAAAATCACCCTTTATATTCACCGTTGCTGTTTACAACCTCTTCCCACCTCTCGATCAATTTGTTGATGTCGTTCCGCCAAAAGTCGCTGGATCTGGTGTAAAAAAAGTTGTTGAATCAGTTTTTAAGGAACTCTTTGTTATCGAAGGTGACGCCCTTCATAAGGTTTGCGAAAAATATGGTAATCAGTTGGTGCAAGGTCCAGGAAATGCGGCAGATGCTGAACAACCTCCTATTCGAGCTCTTGGAGTGCGGCTTTGACGTCTTGTGCAACATTTGGCCTGGCGTTGTCGTGAAGGAGTTTGGTTTAGCCAGGTCGATCAGGTCTTTTCAGTCGAATAGCCTCATTCATGCGGCGTAGCTAGGCAATGTAAAGCTTCTTGTTGACCATGTCAATCTTTTCGAACATTTCCCAGTGCACCATGTCCAGTCCCACCAATCACCTTGACATTCTTTGGAGGAAGAACCGACTTGACTCTCGGCTTTGGCGTACTTCCTGAAGCCACCCACTCCTTTCTTTGCTTCATATTGATGTATAGGCATCAATTCTCATTTCCCGTGACGATTCGGTTGGAAAAGCGCTGTTTATGACAGCGCGTTGCTCGATGGCGGGCGCGATGCTGAGAAAAAATTTAAAGGCGACTTTCTTTTTTTTTTTCGTTGAGCTCGTGAAGCACCTAGGCTCACAATTTTCCAGTAAATCCCATTGAATGAAAGTGATAGAGAAACGCTTTATGATCGCAGCTCATGTTTTCTGCCAATTCACGACTGGTTTGGCGACTGTTCTCCGTTCTCCTTCAAAAGTGATTTGAGACATTCTTCATCCAATTCAAAAGATCTTCCGCTGCGGTACGGGTCATCGACGTCAAAGTCGCCGTTCGCCATTTGCGAACTGTACGAACCATTTACGTGCTGTAGACTTGCCTATGACACCTTCTCCATACGAGTCGCAAATGTGCAGGGTTGCTTCGGCAGATTTTAGACCTCGATGAAAAGCGAAAAAGAGCAGGTGTCGAAAATGTTGATTCTTGCCTTCTGGGTATTCCATTTCTAAGCCTCAAAACTAATAAAAAGTTAAATAACTCTAAAATACAATTAACATAGTTTTGTAGAGCAGAAAGAGTTCTACCGTATGAGTACTTACCCTTTACCAAACAGCAAACAAATCGTTGTAAAATAAAAGAAAATATAAAATCGCTATAAACCTTTTCCCCAACCCAATACTATCGCTATTTCGAATTTATTTACTCTGCCAAAGCAAAAGTTACACACTATCATTTCGGTATTAATTTAAGCCACAGGAAATCCTTTACAAATACGAGAAATCCAATGCATTTTGCCGTGCAAACAAAATATTTACATAAAGTAAATATTTATCAGTTGCATTTGAAACAAAAAAATAGTCGAAACCAAATTAAATTTAATTTATTCCTTTCAATAGTAGCAGATTTTACATGAGAAAATGCACAGCGAAGCAATAATTGAATTCATTACATGTTTGTATGTATGTGTGGAAAATTATGCGTAATATTCATTGATATGTGAATTAATTTGCTTTGTTGTTGTGTTCTTGTTTTAATAACAAATTGTATAATAAATATAATCGATATAATTGGCTTAAAGATAAGTGAAAATAAATGAAAACAAATGAAAATAAAAATATCCCTGACAAGGTTAATTTGCGTTAATTATTGACTGTTGGTTTTAAAAAGTGGTGTTTGAATATTTCGGTTTAAATGCAAACACACATTCATACATAAGTACCTCACAGAAATAAGTATATGTGCAAAGTTTTTTATACCGATATCTTTCTTGATAGCAACGGTACGATTTTGTTTGGTATGCCAAAGTCTGCATTTGCAGTCCAACTTAACTATTCGCTTGCAAAATTCTTCTTCGTCATTATTCTTTGTACCGTTATTACAAATTTGTGTTGCGAGATTTGGTTTTCATATGAAATAAGTATTTATATGTGCAATCAGAGATCAGTATTGATTTGGCAAGCATAGAGAGCAGGTTATCAAAAAATGTTGTATTATTTACGTTGGTATCATAAAGTAAAATGTAAGTAAAATAGATAACTTCTTTTGAACAAAGAATAATTGAATTATTGATACGTTAATCTGTAGAATGCCATGTGGAAGACATTTATCGGATGAAGTGCGTGGTCTGATTAAAGGCTAAGCGAATGTGGCAAAAGTATTCATGACATTGCTGCTAGAAAAAATCGGCATAGGAAAACCATCAGCAACTTTCTTAAAAATCCAGAAACATAAGGTTAACTCAACCGAAGCGGCAGATCAACTAACATTGACCGCAGATGCAAACGAGAAATTCGTCGTCTGACTGCTCAAAAAGAAATGGCTGGCAAGAAAATCAAACACCATTTGAATCTTAAGGTCACCGATAGACGAATACATCAAATTTTGGTCGAGGACGGAACGCTTAAATATTGTTTGCGGGAGCCGATACCAACACTATTAGCACGCCACATTGAGGCTCGTTTAGCATTTGCCGAAAAATATAAATTTTGGACTAACGAATTTCGAAACGTTGTATTTTCGGACGAAAAAAAGACTTAGATGGTCCAGATGGTTGGGGGGTCTTTGATGATTTCGGACATGGTGGAAAGTCTCCAATTTGTTTTATTTCGACAAGAACCAACGCAGAATTCTATGTTGAAATATTAGAAGATGGTCTCATTGCGGGAAACATATACGGAGACGACTGTGTTTTCCAGTAAGACAACGCCTCAATCCATACTGCTCGTTTAACTAACGCCTTCCTATCGTCAAGAAAAATTTCAGTTCTGGACTGGCCAGCACTAAGTCCCGATTTTAAACCAATTGAGGACCTCTGGGGAATATTGTCGGCCCTTATTTATAAAAATGGTCGGCAGTTTGAGACAATCAAAGACGTGAAGGGTGCTTTAGTGGAAGAATGGGATAAGATAGGTGATTTCACTCTTCAAAACTTGACAGTAAATGATGTCCTTTCTCATAATGGAAAACATATTAGTTATTAGAAAATTGAAATTTACAGAAACGTTGTAAAAAAGTGTAAAGAAAGGCCGATGCACATATACTTATTTCATATGAAGTTATTTTAATTTTTTTTTTAAATTTAATAAGTTTAGTCAAGTTGAATTTTTGTTGTATAATTTTTTTTTTAGAGGTTAGGTTTTCAAGATGAAATAAAACGTATATAATTTAATGTTATGGCCAAGAATTTAGCTTTATTATAAAGATAAGGGTTTGCCATTATGTTTTAAAAATGATTTCGGGCAAGTGGCCGCCGCGGCTGGCTCGAATAAATTCCAGCCGAGAGGCCTAATTTTCGACCACTTTTTGCAGCAATTGGGGCCGTATGTCAGCAATAACGCGCCGAATATTCTCTTCCAAGACGTCAATCGTCTCGGGCTTATCTGCGTAGACAAGCGACTTCACATAGCCCCACAAGAAATAGTCCAGCGGTGTTATATCGCACGATCTTGGAGGCCACGCCACAGGTCCACGGCGCGAGATAATGCACTCACCAAAAGTTTCCTTCAATAAATCGATTGTTGCGTTGGCTGTATGGCATGTAGCGCCGTCTTGTTGGAACCAAAGGTCGTCCACATCAACATCGTCCAATTCAATCACGAAAAAGTCATTAATCATGGCTCTATAGCGCTCTCCATTGACTGTAACATTATAGCCGGCTTCATTTTTAAAGACATAAGGACCAATGATTCCCTCTGCCCATAGAGCACACCAAACAGTGACTTTTTGAGGATGTAACGGCGTCTCAGCAATGGCTTGTGGATTATGTTCACTCCAAATGCGACAATTTTGCTTATTGACATACCCATTCAACCAAAAGTGAGCTTCATCGCTGAACAAAATTTTCTTCGATGCGTCGGGCTAACCGAACCATTATTTTCGTAATAAATTTGCACGATTTGCAAACGTTGTTCAGGTGTAAGTCTATTCATTATGAAATGGCAAACCAAACTGAGCATAAATCAAGTGACAGCTGTCAAAAAGACCATCTACGAAAAAAGTAGTGCCAACTTGAAAACCTAACCTCTAAAAAAACACCCTTTATATATTAAAAATTATTGGTTGAACCTTTCCCCTGCTTCTTTATAGTTTTTCATGTGAAAATACCTGGTATGTACATATATAGTACAGGCCACCCCAGGAGGCAGAAGCCGTGAAACGCAATCGTTCGCAGGACGAAAGCGACAAACCCACGAAGAAGCACAAAGTGTCGGTTCACACAGCTTCAATAGCAAAACCAACCAAACGCTCATTTAATGAGGTGGCACGGGATCACCTGCAAATGGCGTTGGTTGACGATATAACTAACCGCGGTAAACCTGCATCGGATAAGTGGTCCGAAATCGAGGCACGGCTGTCACGCATTGTCGTCGATCACGTCATGGCAAACCCGGAGGGTCATGTGCCAGGATTCGATTCAATGGAGGTGGTCCGCGGATACAGGGTGATCAAGTGCGATGATCAACTCTCCCTTAACTTCCTGCAAACAGTTGTGGGCAAAATCCAGAGCAACTGGGAAGGTTTGAGGCTCAAACTAATCCCGGCCAGCGAAATCCCTCGACGGCCGAGGGCTCGCATCTGGATTCCGAACATGGAATTCGAAGCTAGGCAACTTATTCCATACCTGCAGGCACACAACCGCACTGTTCCGATGGATGACTGGAGCATCATCAAAGCGGAGGCTCCGCAAAAGAACAGTGTGTCCTTCCTTCTCCAAATATCGGAGGAGAGTATCGAGCCACTGGGAAAAGTGGACAATAAACTTCGGTTCGGCGTCAGGAAAACGCAACTGAAGATATTCCGATCTGCAAATCCGGAGGATGAACAGGACGAGGTGGACGGCGCCAACGAGTTGCTCACAGGCATGCAACTTGACGACGACGCATCTACCAAAAACGATGGCGCTAATGAGCAGCACCCGGGAGTGCAGCTTGGCGACGCCGTCAAATTGTAAAGCGACCAGCAGCATGGGTCTCAAGGTTGTCCAAATAAACCTGCAGCACTCGCGGACTGCAACGGACAACCTAACCGTTCTCCTGGCGGAGGAGGACGTCGACATCGCTTTAATCCAGGAGCCCTGGGTGCGGAGCACCGAGGTGAAGGGGTTTACTGGGAACAACCACAACCTTTTCTACAAACGGACTGAAGGTAACCCCAGATCTTGTATTGTAGCTAAGAAACATTTGAACATATTTTTAATCCCATCATACTGTTCACAGGATGTGACGGCTGTGGAGGTAGAAGCCGCTGACGGTGTCGGCATCATATTGGCTTCCATCTACATGGCATATGATCGGCCAGCACCACCCGAGGAGGCTCGTCGGCTCGTGCGTGAAGCCAGAAACAAGAACCTGCTGCTCGGATGCGATGCCAACGCGAGGCATGCGTTGTGGGGAAGCTCCGAGACAAACGACCGAGGTGAGTCTTTATATAATTTTATTATTAATACTAACTTATCGGTATGCAACAGGGGTAACACTCCCACTTTCACCTTTCCTAGTACGGAGTACTTCAGAGGATGGGAGGAAGTGATTGATGTTACTCTACTGTCTGAAAATAGCTCAGTAAGGGTAGATAATTGGAGGGTATCCAATAAAAGGTCCTTTTCTGATCATAGTTGGATCCTGTACGATTTGGATCTTAAGGTAGATCCACCCCTACCGTATCGAAATCCTCTACGAACCAACTGGAAGAGGTTCAAAAATGTAGTAAACAAGAGGATAGGACAGACTCCTATCCCTCAAATCACTCTCACGGAAAACCTTGAGAGTAGGGTCATAACACTGGAAAAGGCATTTAGTAGGGCCTACAAAACGTCCTGCCCCATAAAATTTAGCAAAAAAACTCACCCTCCTTGGTGGAGCAGTGAGCTCTTAAAACTAAGGGAAAAATCTAGATCAACGTTTAACCTCAGCTACTCGACGGGAAATTGGGAATTGTACAGAGAAAGTCGGAGACAGTACAAGAAGGCAATCAGGGCCGCCAAAAAAGAGAGCTGGAGGGAATTTTGTTCGTCAATCGAATCCACCAGGGATTCTGCTAGGCTCAGCCGTGTTCTTTCCAAAGACCACTCAATGGCTTCTTGGGTCAAGAAACCTGATGGAACTTGGACTGCTACAGCAGAAGAATCGCTAGAGCTTCTGCTAAACACGCATTTTCCGGGATGCAGCGCTTACGAAAGTGAGAGGAGAAACATTAGGCGGAGCCAATATAATCCACAGCATCTTGCAAATGAAATTATTACGAAAGAAAAAGTTGCATGGGCAATCAAATCTTTCTCACCCTTTAAATCTCCGGGGCCAGATGGGATCATTCCAAAGATGTTACAGGAAACCTTGGACTGCATCCTACCATGGCTAGAGGAAATTTTTAAAGCGTGTTTAAACTTAGGCCATATTCCAGATAGCTGGAAACTAGTCAAGGTCGTCTTCATACCAAAAGTAGGTAGAAGAGGACATGAATCAGCGAAGGACTTCAGGCCAATCAGTCTATCGTCTTTCCTGCTAAAAACTTTTGAAAGACTTTTGGATACGCACCTCAGAAGCTCTTTGGAGAGCTCTGGTATATCAACTGCACAACACGCATACCTCAAAGGCAAATCTACGGAGACAGCGCTTCACGAGGTAATCGGAACAATAGAGGGCTCTCTAGAGAGCAAACATTATACCATGGCGGCGTTCTTGGATATCGAAGGCGCCTTTAACAATGTTAGCACAGATGCCATCCAACGGGCGTTGATAGACCTGGAGGTGGACAGTTGCATCAGTAACTGGGTCATCTCCATGCTAGAAACCAGGATCATCAAAGCTAATATGGGTAATATCAACATAACCAAGAATAATACCAGCAGCGTCTTCCAAGCGGAAGTACTAGCAATTGGGGAAGCCTGTAGGTTACTAATCGCAGATTTCTCTTTTAAGGGCAATATCGCTATTCTTTCGGATAGCCAAGCCGCAATCCAGGCGCTGGACGCGACTATAACAACCTCTAAAGTGGTGGAGCAAAGTAGGAATAGCCTCACCAACTTGAGTGAAAACCATAGAGTAACCTTGATTTGGGTTCCGGGACACCGGAACATAGAAGGTAACGAAAAAGCTGATGAACTGGCAAGAGGGGGATCTGCCATGAATAGCGCTCTTGCAGTACCTGTATTCACTCCACTAGGTGCGGTCAAGAATGCAATTTCCCTAAAATACCTTCGAATTGCAGATTGTAGATGGAGAGGCCAGACGAAATGCAAAATCAGCAGAACGTTATGGCCCACCTACAACCTCAAGCAATCGTTGACATTAATAAACATGAAACGACGGGACACCTGCAGACTTACGGCAGTCATAACTGGCTTCTGGTCTATCGGAGAACAAGCCGCCAAAATGGGCATCCCTCACAACACATACTGTCATAGTTGTAAACAACCGGAGGAAAAAGAAACAATCTTCCATTTCCTCTGTGAATGCCCTGCCCTATGGAAGGACAGAATGTTAACCCTGGGTAAACCGCTGTTCGAGAGTCTCGAGCAACTGTCTGGCGTAGACGTCAACAACCTAATAAGGTTCCTAAACCGCACAGACTGGATATAGTCCTGCTGCAAATAACTGTTAAACAATTTGGTAACGAGGATGTGGCAACAAAATGGTGCGGAAGCGCTAGTTGGATTCTGGATGAATCACCACTCTAACCAACCAACCAACCAACATATATAGTGCGAACGAAAAATCATATTTTCAATTCCGGTAAGGCGGACCTCATAATTATAATGGCAAAGAGTTTGTTTGGAGCATAATTTCACCTTTATGCCATACTATGGTGTGACCCGATGTGATATGGCCCACTAAAAACATCTAGTAGAAAATATCAAAGTACAAGTCAAAACTTTTTAATTTATCTAATTAATAAAGGGGAATCAATGTAGAGGTAGCGGATTTTAATTAAAAAAAAATTCAAATTGATTGGGCAATCTTTATTATTTCTGTGTAGAACAATTCATAACATTTATTTTCTAAAGATAGTCCCTTTCAAATGTTGCCCGTAACCGCGACATGATTCGGTCATCCGTAAACACCAATTTTGAATTAGTCGCTGGAAGACTTCGGTTGGTATCTCGTGAAAAACTTCTGTAATGTTGGCTTCCAATGCCTCACTCGAAGCTGGTTTATCCACAAAGCATTTCGACTTTACAAATCCCCACAAATAAAAGTGCAAAGGTGTGATATCTCACGATCTTGGTGGCCAATCCACTGGTCCGGGACGAGAGATAAAATGCTCGCCGAAACGACGACGCAGTAAATCCATTGTTTCACGGGTTGTATGACAATATTGGAAAAAGTATAGTCGACTTTCGGTAATTCAAATCTGCGATATTTCGAACCTCTCATTACTTCGAAGTTATCACGAGTCCTCTACAAAATCTCTTTATATTTCGAAATACGTCCATACATTTTTATGCACTCAGTAATTCGAAGGAGAAAATCATTGCTACGACGCGATAATTCGAACTCATATGGTCAAATACTCGACAATTAAAATTTGCAAAGTTTCTTAGTGTGTTAGTAAGAACTTGGAGTTTTGGGAATCCTCTGAAAATACCTTTACTGTGCGTGGTTTGACGCACGCCTCGGCACGAATTTTTTCACATTATGAATATGTAAAACATTAGCAGCTAAATAGAAACAGTGAGCTTAAAAAAAATTTATTTAAATAAATTTTCAAATAATATTTACAATAAAACTTAAAGTTAAATCAATATTTGAATAAATTTACTATAAAATCTAAATTAAATTTTTAGCCATATCGGCATCCAGAGCGCATTCGCAGGAGCTCGGTAATTTAATCGTCGCCTCCTTCATCACACCATTCACCAATACCACAAATTTCTTATAGACGAAACGTTGTTTACATCTCGAATAGCCAGACAACAAATTATATCTGCATGGCAACTCAATCTTTTCACACCAGCTCACTAGCACACCTTGCTTGTGCTGCTCATGTTGCACGATCAGCACCCACTTGGACTCTTTGGTGAGGCCACCCTGGGGATAAATTACGCGTGACTTAGTAACGCAATTCCCCGTCTCATCCACCACACGACCAGCGACGTTTTCCGGTTGCATTAAATCATCCTGGAAATATGATTTAAACAGATCGAATTGTTGGGGGTCGATCTTGTCCAATTGTGTAGCTTCCGCATAATTTGGCACCTCTGGGCAATATGACATTCCAATAATTCGTTCAAGACAGATGATTTCGTCGTCATCACCATCGTCGTCCTCGTCATCGATGAATGCATAATCATTTAATCTGGTTGTTCCTGCATTGAATAAATTTACGCCGACTCCGACTCTGAATATGCTTGGTACATTGGTAGTTACTTCGCCATTGGTAGTTACATCTTGCGGTCTGCCTTCAACTTGAAGTATACCCAAAATAAACGCCAGAATCTGTGATAACGTACTCAACTTTAAGAAGTTTTTAAACATTTCGATGATTTTGTCTGATGATGATCTGTGCGAGGAATGTCGACTTTGGTCAACTTTCAGCTCGATTTATAGCTCATCTCGGGATAGGCAAACCTTTGGAAAAACCCGGCATTAATATTTATTGTTTACCTTCAAAATAATTCAGGCTGCACACTCGCTTTTACTGGGTTTGTTTTTGTTGTTATGTTGAAAGTGAAAAAACCCCAATTTTAAATGTCATCTGGTTTGTCCACGCCTCTTAAACGCAATTACACAATAGTTTAAAGTTAAGAATTCCCAAGCGCACTGAAACATTTGCAGGATTTCAAAAGGTCTTCTCTCTGTAAAAGTATTTAGTACAGACACAGGTGCTGGAAAAAAACCTTTACAAAAACCCTTATAAAGAAATATCATAAAAAATGGGTTTTTCCTCACGGGTCTCTGCATATGTGAATGTAAATTAAATTTAAAGAAAAAAATGTTTGAGTTTTCAACGGGAAGTCTATAGAACAACTCGCACCAGATTCATTGCATTAGAAAGGACTAAAAGTTAAATGCTTAAGCTGCCGCTGGAATTTGAATATTTTTTACAACTTTCGATACCCGCATTTTTGTTCGAAACTCAACCAACTGATGATGGACCAGCAGCGATTATCAAAGATGAAATGGGTGAAGAAGTGATTAGTAAATGGGCAGACATTTCGAAAATTGCATCTGGAAATGAAGGAAAAGTATTACACAAAAGAGGCTAAACTATATGGAAGTTACACATTTGGCCAAGATCGACCGCCAACAATTTGAATATTTCAAATGATATTTCCAGAATGATTTAATACAATCGCAAAGCAGAAATGACGACTGGGAAAAATATTTTTGCAGTAGTAAATAAGTCCCGCATAATTTATCAAGAAAGAATTAACACAAAGGAATCCAAATGGGTATTTGTGGTGCGACATCAACAACACAAGCAAGGAGTGGAGCAGTGAGAAGTTGCCTTGAAAATATCGGGTATTTATTGCCACCAGAAATTTGTTCGAAATGCAAGCCACACTAACATAAATCTTAAGAAGTTTGCTGGCGTCGGTTAATGACGAGTTGAAGAAGGGAATGGTTAAACTGATAAACTACTGTGAATGTGTCTTGGGCTCGCAACCCACAAAACTTAACTTAAATTCAATGCAAACAAGAAAATTAACAGAGAGAAAAAAAGGTTTCTGAAGAAAAAAGGTTAAGACTAATTCTACAATTTCCTCCTCTCAGCAGCTGATTCTATCCAATGCATGGAAAGCCGAGTAGCTCAAACGCCATATGTGAAATCTTCGGGATTCTCTCAAAAGAGTATAAAAAACGTTCGTGCAAATTTTGCTGTTGCTTTTGATCTATGAAAGGTGACTCTGTTTAAAGTGAAAAATGATTGAAAATTAAGAATTTAAATCTGCTTCGTGTTCTTGCTCGAAATAAAACATCAAAGGACTAAACAAAGTTAAAATTATTATATTATTAAATTACAAATATTATTTAAAATTATAAAAGAAACATGAAATATACTTTTTACATGGAATATACTTCGATACTTTTTAAAATAAAAAATGAGTTTTTGTAAGATTAAAAACTTCTAGGATATTCCAGATAGTTTCAAGTTCCATATTGCCAAAATAAAAATCGATATTTTGATTATTCCTTTTTCAAGTCTTTGCATTATTTGAAAGTTGCTTGCCTAGTAAATTAGTAGTTATTCTAAGAGAAGAAATGCGCTATAAAAGAAGCAGTCGATCGGTTTTGGCTAGTACAAAGTGGCACAAAACTAATCACCCCAATGGAGATGGCTCGGCCATACCCTAAGGAAAGGTGGCTCTGAAATCAGCAGACAAGCGCTGGACTGCAACCCCCAAGGACAGCGCAGAAGAGGCAGACCTAGGGGCTCTTGGCGACGCTGCAGCGACAAGGAATACAAAGACGTGGCCCTATTCTCCGTAACGACCAATTAAGCCCTGACAATTGCAATATTTTTCAAGCAGAAGTCTTTGCGGTAGGAAAGGCACTAGCAAGGACATCGAGCAACTCCAACAGAAATATATATATACGTTGACAGTCAAGGGGCAATAAAGACAATAAATTTTAAATTTCATATAAAAACGTTCTTAGGTCCAGGGAAGCCATAGAGAGACTAGCCGCAGACAGACGGTTACACATCTATTGGGTACCAGAACATAAGGGCAGGAAACGAAATTGTAGATGAGATTGCCAAAAGCGCTGTTTACATACAATTCGAACAAGAAAACGACATACTGAAACATTTACCATAAATACGAAATACAATGACATCGCTGCGGAGATGAAAATACGGATGGACAGGAGGTGGAATAATCTAGCCACTTGCAGGATCGCGAAAATCATGTGTACACAGAATGCAGATAAATGCGCCAGATTCGTACTAGCCCTGTCTAGAAAAGAGAGCCGAACTATCGTAGGTATGCTGACTGGCCACAATTGGCTAGAAGATGGGAATCGGAAACAATGATAACTGCAGATTTTTCAATGAACTAGAAAAGAGGGAAACTCTTGAACACCTTCTATGTTCCTGCCCTGCATTAGCTAGAACCCGAATGAAATGTTTAGGAGCTCTACAATATGAAAAAGACGCAAGCTTATTACAAGAAGCCTGCTACAAGGAAACGTTAGGGTCAAGCTCCATCTGGTACCACTAAGGACCAATATAAGGTCTATGTGATGGCTTTCAGCCAGCCAGATCAACCTAACCTATGCTCCGCAACGGAGACTAAGGAATGATGATGATGATGATCGGAAGATTTATAATTTTGGCAAGTGGCGTCGTAACTCAATCATAGTTGACACTTGTGAACAAACATTCAATGGAGCGCGTAAAGGTCAACTAAAGATTTCCATAACTCAAAATAACTTTGTTTTAAAAATTAATAAAACGTCATTCAAAACCATAATTTGATGATCAATTTTGCGACACGTTGCAGATATATGTACGTTAGGGTGCTCACCAAAAATAGATGCGGTTTTCCCACTGGCATTATAAAATTTGCAGTTTAAAACTCCTAACAAAATATTTTGGTGAATTATTAAGATTTAAGTGAGCTGGACCGCTTTGAAAATATCTCCAAAAATAGAGTCTTTTATTAATAAGCAAATTAAAAATATTTTTTGCAACAAACTTTCCCAGTTGATAGAAGAAATTAAACTTTAAAGATCTGCATAGAAAGGTTTAAAAAATTCTCTCCCGCCTTTTCTTCCATACGAAGAAGATAAAAACTCGAATCCTTTTACTTTTTTTTACCAATCGATATCATCGTTTAAATGATGCCAATATTCTTTAGGGTTGCCTTCAATTGTACTTACATTTGCCATTCTGCATAGCACTTATACGAGCCATGACCTTACACACCCATACACACATACACACTTCCACATATGCATTCATATGACGTTAATGTGCAGCTCAATAAACTTGCAATCGGACATTTTCACTTGGCAAAGCGGATGACGCGGAGACTGGTGTAGGTGCGGTTATTGGCCGCCGAAAGCCCAATGTCGTTTGGACAAGAACACTCGAGCGCATGCAGATACAAACGACTATTTGTATTTTCACACCCGTTTGCAATAGGAATACGAGGAATTATAATTTTTGCACAACAGATGCGAGAAGAATCCACTTAGTGAGCTGAGAGAGGCAATTCGAATTTCCAATTTCAAAACTGCTGATAATTCGATATTTCAATAACCAATAAAAATAAAAATTTATTAGAGAAATGACCACAGAAAAGGAATTGGATAGTTAAAAATTGTTGTAAAACGGGTGTGATACCGCCCGCTTTTGAGTAAATCTTCAAAACTATTTTATACTTTTATGGAAAAATAATTCATTTGAGCAGTAATCCTTCCCGTGCGTAAAACCTGTTTACCTGAGACTATCCATCCGCCTACTATTGGAAAATTCCATATTTCGCTTCTGTAATTCCCAGTAAAGCGAGTGCCAAAAGTGTACGCCGATCAATTGTGGATTCGCTTTTTGAGTTGTTAGGACGATTTTTTAGTAAGGAAAATTAATATTTTTATTTAATAGAAAGAGAAAGAAAAGAAATTGGCATTGGCGAGAGGAAAATCATAACCAAATTTTGGAAAAACAAATAGGAAGAAGTGCATGGGCATCAATTCGGACAGTAATTCAAAACTACAAAAATACCAGAATTATAACTTTAAGTCCAGAATTTTGGAAAAACGTAATTTTTTTGGAACCAAGCAAGTTTTGTGCTTTTGGTAACAAATAATGAAAACATTTGCGGAGGAAATCTGGTGTAGTGTTCAATAAAGAGTGAAAGAAATGGCAATGGCGAGTATATGGCGTGAAAAAATGCAACTTTATTGATTCTTTTTTTTATGGTATTTTTATGGCAGACCTGGAGGTTAAATCTTCTATTAATAGTTGTAGCCCGTTCCACGAGCATGCGCGATTCGCAAAATTTCTACAGACTAAAACCTACCGGGACTACTCATTCCTGTCATATCCCCGCGACCCCCTACATTGAAAGCTATCCTTCGCAGGGCAGGTTAATTAACTTCGTGTTACGTCATTGGCGCGTGTATCCAGAAAAGGTCACAGTTGGGTGCGGCTTATGGGCTGGAGGTATCATTGGACCGTACTTTTTCAAAGATGCTGCGAATCGTAACGTAATTGTGAATGGTGAGCGCTACCGTGAAATGATATCCAACTTTTTTTTGCCCAAAATGCACTTGCATGACATGTGGTTTCAGCAAGACGGTGCCACATGCCACACAGCACGCGTAACAATGGACTTGTTGAGGGGCGAGTTCGGTGAACATTTTATTTCACGTTCGGGACCTGTCAATTGGCCCCCCAGATCGTGCGATATAACGCCTTTAGATTACTTTTTGTGCGGCTATGTTAAAGCTCATGTCTATTCAGACGAGCCCTCTTCAATTAACGCATTGGAAAACAACATTAAAGCATTTATTTGTGAGATACCGGCCGAAGCATTGGAAAGAGTATGCCAGAATTGGACTAAGCGGATGAACCATTTGAAGCGCAGTCGCGGTCAATATTTGCATGAAATAATCTTCAAACATTAAATTATATGGACTGTACTATCGACTTAAATAAACATTTCATGCATTTTTCTGAATTTTATGTGTGTTTTTTCGAAAAACTTTCCTATAGCTCTTAAAAAATCACTCTTTATATTTTATCACATCAAACAGCTTTTCGAATGGATATTCGTGGTTTGCAGTTATTGACTTGCGTCGCAGATATTCAACAATAAGGCCGTCAAAATTGCTTGGATTATTATAGTTATCCTTTTGAAAGTACCGTTTCACAACTTTCCATTGTGATTCTAACCTTCGTGTATGGATGCCATCTTTTGACACAAACGGATTGTCCGGGTCGCTGTGGTTTACTTTCTGGTGCTCATACCCATAATCGCGTAGGCAGTCGCACGCTTTCTAATAGTCCGTGTGGATGTTCGTTCCTTCCGCAACATGCTTCTTTATCAAGAGTATGATCACCTCCGCCGAATGCACGTTGTCCAGACAAACCTCCAACTTTAGATCTTCGCTGCCGTCCTCTATCATGCCGAGAACCCAATGGACTTCCACTTTACTTAATCAAATATTTTAACTTGCAGGCATCGAAATTTACCATTATTGTACTTCCTCTTTTCGAATTTACCTCCTATTTGCCTTCGAACTCGCGCTTGCCAATCTGATATGAGACAACTGCCTCACGGGGAATAGCTGTACCAATCAGTTATTGTTTCGGTAGACAAGCAGGAGCCTTCGACGAAATTTTCCTCCCTCGTCGTGGCATTTGGCCAGTTGTGTGCATAGTAGGCCGGGTCGATTTGTGGGGAGGCAAAATAATCGCCCATTGCTCTGTGAAAATCATATTCTAGGGATCAAAATAAGAAACTTTGCCGTTTACCTCTAAAACGAATTCTGATGTCCCCCAATTTGGGTCGAACTTTTTAGTTTCTTTTCTCATGTAAAGGCCAAAAATGGTGATATTTTGAAATGATTGTATGGGGAATCCCCCAGAGGAGTTCCAGGGGGTGTGCCACTGGCATGGGTGGATCCAAAGTTAGTGGGGGTCGGTCATACATTTGGACTCGATTGGAGCACTCTAAATGGGTCAAAGTGGGATTTTTCGTTCGACCCAAATTGGGGGACATCAGAATTCGTTTTAGAGGTATGGTTCCTTCGGCAAAGTTTCTTATTTTGATCCCTAGAATACGATTTTCACAGAGCAATGAGCGATTTTTAAATCGACCCGCCCTAGTGCACAGCCATACATAATGTGGAATATAAGAGGCATCAAAATCTTAGCACCCTCGAGATACTTCTGATTTGTTTCGGCAAGAGACTTTCCTACAACAAAATGTGCCCAGTGAGCTGTTGCCTATCAAAAACAGCGGCATCTCTGTTCTATGCAGTGGGCACAATTTCGACCGCAGAATGAGGCTATTATTCACTAAAAACCTTACAAACTACTCCGGTGTTCCTAATCTTCGTACTTTATAATATTTCGTATTTCGCAAAATTCCATCAATGCTTAATTTCAGCAGCATAAAGAATCTTGGTTTTGAAGCCTGCTTGATGAAGCCTGTTTCCACTGCTTCTACCTCCCACAATCATCGGAAATCATCATCTAAAAATTATATTATTCTTATAAGTTTTATAAGAATTAAATTACCTGCTTCCGTTTGACTCATTTTATAAAATAAATATAATATTTTCAATAAACAAAAATTTCTCACAATTTTTGAAATGACAACGGCGAATGAAAAACACGAAAACGCAAAAGAAAACGAAGGTAAAAATTACCGTTTTTCAAAGATGCTGGCTGCTTAGCTTTTTCGATCGGGGTCGATTAAGAGCAGACAAATTGTCGCATTTTTGCGTAAAACTGTTTTCTGCGTAGGCGGCCTTCAATGGCGCTTAAAAAAAATAATAATAAATAAATAAAGTAAAATAACCGGCACAGTATTTTTGCGTAAAACTTTGTTCTTTTTTCAGATAATTAGCCCTCATCAGTCCAATTCTCTCCACCGGCTACGCTGCCCACAGAGTTTTTACATGAAGCTGACTTTTAACTATTTTTCGAAAATCGCATTCATATTGTATTTAAATATAAACTCAATAGTTAGAGGTTGTAAACCCCCCATTCCCTTATTATTCTAACAGAAAAGAGTGTGTGGAAATTATGTTCCTATATTGCTTTGTTTTTTGTTGCTTGTTTATTTGCATTCAGTTTGTTTCAGCCATTTTTTGAGTCAAGCGTTTTAATCAAGGCGAATTGAATACTGAAGGTGGCGCCTTTAAAAAACAGTTACTTTATACTCTGACGTCAGCTCCCTTCGCAATGCAAAGCAAACAAAAGTAGGGGAAATTACATCTTTGTGAAAATTCAGTGAATGACTTGGTAATATTGCGATTTGTGAGATTTAAACTAATCTCTTTCTCTGTCATTCTTGTTTCATTCCACTCCCTTATAAGGCCCGTTCCGTCCGTTGCGGCAACGAATTTGACTGACAGCAAAATGGATTATGTGTATTTGAGTTGAAGGCGCCACATATGTACGTGCCGAAATGCACAAAAATTGGCAACTTTCTACTTTTGCCGTACGGAAAGTGCGGCGGAAAGAACAATTTTATATCGCGCAAATTTCGATCGATGCTGATTTTTATTAAATCAAATTAAATGCAGAAAATAAATGGAATTTGAATTAATTGAGTCAATTCAAATGAATCCTGATCTTTTTAATTAAAGCTTGAAAGAGTAGAGCAAAGGCCAGGCTTAACCGAGTTATTCTGCAAAATGAATGTACATCCAGATCTCGAAGTTATGGTCGCACCCACCGTCTACGACCATCATAAATTCTATTGAAACCCTCTTTCGCTTCAATAAGCATTAATTTTAAAATATATTTCACAACCAACAAAAATCTGTTTATGCACAATGAAATAAAAAGATTTACTTTCACAACAAGAACATTTTTTTTTATGTTTATATGCGGCAATACTTTCATTGTGGCAGCACGATACGTCACGTCCGGCAAATGCGTTGCCGCAATAGATCACAAAGGACCCATTGTAACAGCCCTATTACACTACACTGCACTACTTTAACTTCTTAGCTTCGAGTTGGCCAAACATGTTGCATGCAATTAGGCGCAAATCACAAAAAATCTTGAGCATACGAGTCAATAACAATAAAAGTATGCCTTAAAAATATTGTAAAAGGATGTAAACCGTAGGCAGACGGCGGCGTTATTGGCGTTAACAATTTTAATGCGCATTAGTAAGAGGAGAGTGCACGAAATCTATCAATGCCAATTTCGCAACTTTACTTTCAAAAAATAATTTTTTTATTTTGCGCCTCTAGGCAAAGAATTTATTTAACCCTCGAGAACACGCGCCTCGTAGGATAGCACGGATTCTCGCGCATGAGCATTTTGCTTACTTCATGTAAGAATGTAACTTTTTAATGGATTATGATTTTTCAACATTTCCTTTTTAACATAGTTATAATACCAAGTCATTTTTTTTGCAATTATGTGTTTATTTAAGAAATTCACACTGTAAAATTATATAGATTCATTCAATCAAGACATAACCAAAAATTTTACATTCATACTTTAGTATATTAACAAAAAAAACTCCTTGTAATAAAATAAATAAATAAAAGACAAGAATCAGTCTTCGGTAAGATTGACATTTACGTTGCTTTCGAAGAAAGATGGGCACATATACTTAACGTGTTCCGTGCGAAATAATTTTCCACATAAAGTGCAGCCTTTTTTCGAACGTCTGTTTTTACTCCTGGGGCAAAGCTCGCAAAAGCCCGGTTGTAGGTGTTGGCTTTCAGGTTCTTTTGCTGGTACAATGCGATCCATAGTATTTCTTAAATCACGAGGTAAAGTTTTTATGGCCGGCCGATTAGAAATATGTGGCTTTATTAGCTCCAGGGCAATTTCCTTTAGAAACGTCCTCCTCTGGGTTAAATTGCCTGTATTTGATTTGTAAATAATGTGTGCGTTTATGCCAGCAATGTCAATAGGCGTGAAAAAGAGGCACATTGGCCACCTGCAGGTTATCCTGGAAACTGAATATGTGCCTTTCATTTGATCAACAGTGTCTACACCCCCTTTTGTCTGGTTGTAAAAGGTTATTACTTCGGGTTTGTTCTCAGATGTTTCATCATTAGCTTGGCCATCGGCATGAAGTGATGATAGCATAAGTACAACTTTTTTCTTTTTTTTCACTGGAACTTAAGAGACAAGAACCTTGTTTTCGGCAAATGCAGTAATTGTATGTGGTTGCGGCCTTCCTTTTGCTGAAATAAATTGAGGTGGAATTTCCTTTTTATTTTTTCTTATTGTACCCACAATGGTCGTTTCTAAATTGTTTGTATAGTTCATCTGCTAAAGGTATTGAAGTAAAATAATTATCCATGGTAATGTTTCTGCCACTATTCAAAATTGGGGCAGCAACCCTTTTCACAACCCGAGGTTTTCAACAAAAAAATAAATCAAGAAATACTTACATTGTTTCTCGCGCAATGAGCAAAATGCCGCTCTTAAAAATCAACCGTCTGCCTACACGTCCGATCGTGCACGAATCGAAAGAAATGCTCGTCAAAGTACGATGCACAACTACTAGCGAAGGTACTCACCACAATTAGCGCCAGAATTACATAGAACATAAAAATTTCGCGAAATGAAAAATTGCTTGAGCAAAATGCTCATAGCGCGTGTTCCCGAGGGTTAATATTATTGAATACCAGTACTAAAATTATGTTTGAGCATTGGCTGCACAAGCCATCAGTTCTGTGTCGTTTGTGGCTGTCTGCATTATTTTTTATATTGTCATTTCGATAGTTTTACTGAATTTGCTTATTTTTTCGATGTTTGCGTGATTGGGAATGGCGAGGATGTCGCTTATTAGTTCTGAGTTTAGTATTTCTTTTCTTGCGTTGGCGTGATTTGGACATTTGTTGAGGATGTGGTCCAATGTTTGGTTTGTGTTGCAGCTTGTACAGATGGGGTGATTTTCTTTTTTTTAAGATATGTTCATGGGTCTGTGTTGTGTGGTCTAGGCGAAGGCGGGAGAAGATTCGGGTTTTAAATCCGTGTATATTTGTTGGGTAGAGTGGAGGGTTTCCATTCTTATTAATATTGGAATAGTGTTCATGTTTGTAGTTTTTTAATGACTGCCGCTGTTTGTGTATTATGCATGTCTTTATATTTCGCTGCATTATTGGCATATGTGTTTCCCTCGATACCTGTGTATCCTTGGACCCACAGTAGTTTTAGTAATTTACTGTTTTTTATTAGCAAACCCCTTATTTGATTAACAGTTTCCCATTTGCTGCAAGTGGGATTACTAGCCGCTTGGATGACTGATAAGCTGTCGGAGCATATTATGGGTTTCTTCTTTTTCTGGATAGATAACACCATAGCTTCGTGTATTGCCGCTGCTTCTGCCGAGTATATAGAACAGTAAGGGAACATGGCTTTTAAACTTAAAAATATGCCATCTTCGGATGTTACGCTGAATGCAACATTGTCTTCCGTTCTAGATCTGTCAGTAAAGAGGATTGACCAGCCGTTATTTTTATGGGTATTGACCTTTTGCGAGAAAAAGCTCCTTAAATATTGGATTGGTGGTGTTGTCTTTTTTATGAGTATGAAGTGTGACATCACATGTGTGAGTGCTTAATTTCCAAGGATGATTATAATGGGAGAGTGTTTGCGGTTGTGTTTCTAATGCTGAAAACAGTGAAGCCCGCACGGAATTTCCTTACCGCATGCCCTTACCGTGCCAAAAACTCACCCCGGAGAACAACTGCGTTCTTTTAATTACATATTTACACAATACATCGGTTTGTGTGTGTATGTGTTTGGTTGTATCTACACAATGTTGCCATTGATATTTTTGCTTACACACTTTTTCACACATCCGCGTTATCAGTTAAAATTTTTCATTGTTTAATAAGCCAAAGCCAAAAACCAACAAATGCAAATAGTTCATTTATCTATAATTAACATTATTGAACTGTATTTTTAAGCTATTCTAACAAAAATTATCATTTTTCTAAGTTTATTTTGTAAATTATTTCGAAATGTACTGCTTGGCAACACTGCGTGGTGAGAGAGCAATCAGCTGGGTCAAAACTACGGAATTTTTTTAATGGCCCTTATTATGAGCAACATTCGATCTTCGACTATAGTCGAAAGTGCTGATCGAACGAATTTTCATTTGGTATTATGGTGCTCATTCGTTGAAGAATAGGACTATTGTGAATTTCGATCGTTCGACGCATTTACAATAGATAATTGTTTCTTAGCTGATACAGCAAATTAAAATAAAAGAAAAACCGATTGTGTTAAAATTCTTTGCTAACAACATTTTTAAAAGTAAAAGAAAGTATTTTTTGTGAAAATAAGTACAACGGAGTTGTGTTTCGACGATTCATCGGTCGATGAAAGATTAGTGGAACTAGCTAGAAGTAGAAAACAGCTGAGGGGCGCATCCAACCCCCTAGAAATGG
>JAYXIM010036762.1:0-16861 GCA_037575425.1 Anastrepha fraterculus | reverse complement strand
CGTTGTGTAATAACACAGCTTTCAAACCTTGAATAATAATATTAATAATAACAGAAATAATAATTATCACTATCGTACAAATTTTAGTTTCAAGATTCAAGTGAGGAATATTGGCAGAGCACTTACTCATGCATGATCCATCAATGAAAAGTCGCCACTCATTTGATTCGTGATAATACTCCAAGAGGTAGAATAATTCCTTTACATTTGAGCAATAAACAAGTTTGTCATTCTCTTCATCAGTTTTGAATACTTCTCTGTAAGAAATTTGATCATCATCTTTCCGGGAATACGTAATTCTGGAGTCGTCATCAACTAAATTCGATTGTTTAAATCGAGAAGCGAGCGTTTCAGATTGTCTCCCCAGAAGTAAACCACAAGAAAGATCCTGAATTTGATCTGAATTTGATACAATGTGTCGTTCTGAAGACTTAGAACCAGACGGAAAGTACTCCTCATCATCACGTTCATTGTTATTAGTTTGATCATCATCAGCAATAAGTTGAACTGCATTCAATTCATGACCTGCAGTTAAGTCAATCATATCGTCCAAGACTACGGGTTTCTTAACATTTGCAACATCAGCATACTTTATGTGCTTTCGAGTTTTATAATTTATTTATTTATTTATTTGTCTTTGAATGGACACATTCTTACAGACTATGCTAAGCTAATGTACAATGATTTAGTAGTTACTAAATCTAAAACGATTTAAGATGGTTGACTAAGATGCAATCAGCACCAGAAGAATTGAAAAACATATTTAAATCTGCACATGCCCTAGGAATCGGAGCATTCACCCCGTAGTTGGTTCTCGAGAAGCCAATTTTAAAGGTTTCGTACAGTCGGAGCCTCATATTGGGTATATTAAATGGAAAATTAAATCAATAGATCCAGAAATGATACGAATAATAAATGAAAACGATAGAATAGATCATCTGCTATCAAGTGGTTTTAAGTCAATCAATAAACATCGAGAGCGGTACGATGGTACAGGTTCAGAAAAGTTTAAAGATCGGAGCGCAAAACGAAGAAAAACTTTTTGAACTCTCTCAATCCGATTAGACAGACCTATTAGGTACGGTCTCCAAATAACAGCGGCACACTCTAGTCTTGATCTAACAAAAGCACAATACAATGTTTTGAGAGTGTGTGGGTTGGTAAATTTCGGCGTACGAATGCCAGCATCGCATATGACCGTTGTTGTTGTTTTTGCAGTAGCATTATCTTTGCCCTGTCAGTGCAGAGTAATCACCTTTGTCTAGCTCATCTAACGGTAGACCCAGGAAACTGGCTGTTTCGGCGGTAACATCCAAGCAAGAACTGCTTGCTGAGCAGTTTGTTATGCTCCATTACTGGGAGCATTTGTGCCTCGTTATGCAGGTGTTGAATGGGGGGCATCAGGAAGCAACCGGTCGCTGTCCGAATGGCAGTATTTTGACATGTCTGTAGCTTTATCCACTGCGTGTCACTAGTTCCAGACGACCAGACAGGCGCAGCATAGTTCAGAACCGGCCGACCAATTGCCTTAAAGAAAGGAAGTAGAGACGCTCCGGCTCGTTACGATCGAACTAAAAAGAGAAGATTCGCAGGCAACCGACACACTTTTGAACAAGACAAGTCGTTTACATCGGCTTCAGCGAAGAAACTTGTTCAAAATAAAAATTTAGAAGTGAACGTTGAACAGACTTTGATATATTGTATTTTGAACTTCGCAAGTGTGTTTTCAACTATTTCTTCGGCAGTTATTTGTAAAGAGTGCAAAAGTACGGTGAATTTCCATCAACGTGATGTACGAGGATTGGGCTTTAAAATTTCTATGGGGTGCAAGTGTGAGAAAGAAAAAGAAATAGATTCATGTCCAAAAATTGGTAAAGCCTACGAAATAAATCGTCGCTTAATTTTAGTGATGCGTTTGTTGGGAGTCGGTTGTGAAGGCTATAGAATTTTCTGTGGACTGATGGAAATGGGACAAGGTTTTGCTTTGAACACGTACTATTCCATATTAGAAAATATTCACTCAGCTTCTTCGGCGGTTTTCGATACATTGTTGTCGATTGCGGTTGATCAAGAAAAGGAAGTCCTTCGAGAACAAGGAAAAGCAGAAAATGAATTCACCGTATCTGGAGACGGCACATGGAAAAAAAGAGGATTTTCATCTTTATTCGGAGTTTCAACTTTAATTACAAAGTACACCGGTAAAGTTGTTGATGCGTGTGTAATGAGTAGTTTTTGTGCTGGATGCAATTTGTGGAAAAATAAAAAAAATAGTGATCCAGTTGAATATGCAGGATGGCTCGCTGATCATGAAGAAAAGTGTACTCTAAATCATACTGGAAGTTCTGGGAAGATGGAAACATATGCAGTTGTGAAAATGTTTTCTCGTTCAGTAAATAAACATCATGTTCGATATACGACATACATAGGAGATGGTGACAGCAAGACATTCAACGGTATTTTGAAGGCAGAACCATATGGAAAAGATATTGTTGTTGTAAAAAAAGAGTGTGTTGGACACGTTGAGAAGAGAATGGGCACTAGGCTCCGAAACGCAAAAAAATCTAATAAAGGCATTGGTGGAAAAGGTGCAGGAAAACTCACTGAGAAATTGATTGGTGAGATGACAAAGTATTATGGATTAGCTATTCGGAGGCATCCAGATTCTACTGAGGAAATGAGAAAGGCAATTTGGGGAACAATCTATCACAAGATTTCCACAGACAGCAATCCACAGCATCAAAATTGCCCTGCAGGCGAATCTAGTTGGTGCAAATGGAGGAGAGCTGAGTTTCTCGGAGAGGCTGAGCAATTCAAGCACGATAAACCGCCTCTTTCTGAATCAGTTCAAAAAATTACAAAACCAATTTATGAGGATTTATCCAGAAAAGAACTGTTAAGCAGATGCCTGGGAGCAGAAACTCAAAATAATAATGAGTCGATCAATTCGTTAATCTGGACTTTTGCTCCAAAGCACCTTCATTCTGGGCCAAAAGTCGTTGAAATTGCCACGTTTCTCGCTGTCATGATCTTCAACGAAGGATTCGAATCTATCCTGAAGACTTTAGAAACCATGGGAGTGAAAATCGGCCCACAAGCTAAAACATACGTGCAACAGCGTGATAGCTCTCGGATCGACCGTTCAGAAAGGCGCACGAGTGATGTCGTAAAACAGGCCCGAATCGCCAAAAGGGAAGAAGGAGCAGCTCTGCGTGACTTCCAAGAAGAAGAGGAAGGCCTATTGTATGGTCCAGGCATAGCAGATTGACGGTAAGATGAAATTTTTACTATAAATCACATGCGCGAACTTTGAAACGCGTTTTTCTCGAAACACTATTTTTCAAAATAGTGACCACGATATTTCAAAAACTACTGAACCGATCTTGTTCAAATATATACCTCATCTTTAATATATTATAAGCCAGCGATTGAACTAGGATTATCATGATTGCTTCGATAGTTTTTTTCCTATGAGCGAAAAAATTAAGAAAAAATAAGTAAAAAATAGAATTTAATTTTCAAAAGTGTATACAAAAATTAATTTTTGTAATTAAGAATTCATTCTAGTTCAATCGCTAGTCTTAAATATGAAGATTAAAATGTCGTTTGGTTTTTCGATTTCAGATAAGCCAAACGGCCGCAATCTTGGTCACCGTCAAGCACCTCTTTTACTTTATGTATTCTTGTCGGCCACTATAACTTTTATTCTATTATATATTTTGTCTTCAAAAAATTTGTAAAGCTCATTTAAATGTTACTAAAGATTATGTGAACATAATGAGATTTATTATTTTGATCGTTTGCCCGTTTAAAATTATTGAAACACCCGAAAAAAAACAGACGAGAAACGAAACTAGAGGACCCCCTTAAATGTCGAAAGCAACAGTTCTTTGTCTTTGTCCTAAGTGCTGCCGGCAAGCGATTTGAGGGCCTTGTTGCGATTTTGGACTTTAGTGGCAATTGCGGTTGTGTGTGCAGAGAAGGAAAGCAAGCTGTCAAAGGTTACACCCAACATTTTGGGGTTGTTTACCGTCGGAATTGGTGTGTCGTCGACTTTTACCTTAAGCGACAGCTTGACCTCCTTTGTCCAGTTGGTAAAGAGGGTCGCCGTGGACTTGGTGGGGGAAAGTTGGAGATTCCTCGCAGTGATAAAGCGAGAAAGGTCGGTGAGGTAGTTGTTCACTTTGGAACACAAGCCATCGATGTCATTGCCCGACGCCATTATCGTACAGTCGTCAGCGTATGAGATCAGGGAAACTCCCGCTGGTGGTTGGGGGAGCTTCGAGATATAGAAGTTGAACAGCAAGGGAGAAAGGACATCACCCTGCGGTACACCATGCTTAATCTTCCTCTGCTTTGATGTTTGATCTCGAAAAATCACTGACGAGTACCGACCGCTCAGGTAGTTTGCGGACCACCTCTTCAGCCCTGGCGGGAGTGTCGACAGATAAATATCATCTAGTAGCGTGGAATGGCTGACTGTGTCGAAAGCCTTCTTCAGGTCCAACGCTACTAGGACAGTCCTTTACGGGCGTTAGCGTATCTGGGTGCTGTGCATCATCGGTCCGTGCTGATGGGGCTGGGGCCAGGTGTTCGTGTAGCGTAGAGGAGGCTTCACGCTGGGGGAGAGTTATCGGCCGATAGACTCTGGTTAGCGGTTTCCAGGTCAGTAGTGGGACCACTCTCCCTGCTTTCCACTTGTTAGCGATGATGAGAGTGGCCAGGGACAGATTGAAGACCATTGTGAGGAATCCTACTCCCAGGGGTCCCAGATGCTTCAGCATCAGCGCGTTTAATCCGTCAGGGCCAATGGCTTTCGATGATTTCGATTTGTTGATGGCCCCCTGAGCCTCATCACCGGAGAAAGTAAGTGGCGCACTGTCGTTCGTCAGTTTGTGCAGCCTTCTGGTAGCACGACGTTTGATTCTGTCGACCGGGGAATGCAGTATGAAAAGCCGGCTAAAATAGCTCGCGCATCTCTTCGTGTCCGACGAAGTGCAACCGTTGAAGGTGATAGCCACCTTGTCGTTGTGTTTCGTCGGGTTCGACAGGGACCTAACGGTGGACCAGAGCTTACTCACCCCAGAGGTGAGGTTACAGGTCTTCAGGTGCTCGACCCATTTGGTCCGCTTATGTTGATTTACCAGTTGCCGGATCTCCAAATCCCTTATGCGGGGATCCCCGGGATCGGCCTGGCGTAGGTGGTCTCGCTCGTTTGCTAAGCTGGCTGCTTAGGCTGGGAAATGAGGACGAATGTCCTTGTAACTTCCAGCTGGAATGAAGCGAGCCGCAGCAGCTGTGAGCACCTTGCTGAATGCGCGTTCATCTACGCGCACTTCAGTGGGGATGGGAAGAGCGGCGAAGGTGTCCTCGGTAAATTCCGTGAAGCCGGCCCAATTAGCTTTTTTAAAGTTAAAGTAGGACCGGTGATTCGCGGAAACAAAGTCGGCAGGTCTCTCAATCGAGACGACGATAATGGGCAAGTGGTCTGATGAAAGCGATAGCATAGGTCGCCACGTTATGCTATTTATCAGACCCGCGCTAGCTATTGGGGCGAGCTGCTGCAATTGCCCACTACCCAGGTGTGGGCGTCACCGTTCACAGTGCTGAATGTCGAATCGTCTACCTGCTCTGCCAATTGCTGTCCTCTACGATCACTTGGCAGGCTTGAATGCCAAAGATCGTGATGCGCATTGAAGTCACCTACAACCAATCGGTTTTCACCTCTGATGAACGCACCTATATCAGGGTGATATTCTGCCGGGCAGCAGATTGACCGGGGGTATATAGACGTTAAATATTTCGAGCTCGGAATCGCCTGTCCGGACAGCTATGCCTTGACATTCTAAGGTGCTGTCCCTGCGGTCGATGCCTTCATCGAAGAGACGATACTGCACTGTGTGGTGGACTATAAACGCTAGGCTACCACCATTGTCTCGCTCGCGATCGTGTCTGTGCACATAATAGCCATACCTGGTGATCAGAGAGGACCTAGCGTGCAGCTTGGTTTCCTGGAGCGCAGCTATTTTGATACTGTGTCGGCTCATAAAGTCAACTATCTCGTCGACCTTGCTCGTGAGTCCGTTGCAGTTGAATTGTAGAAGCTTGAAGCTTCTCGGTAATGTCGTTGTAACTCGGGGGGTGAGGGACGCGTGGGGTTGTCTACGTTGGACCTGCTGCGCAATCCGCTGTGGTCGTTGCGGCCTGATGGTGGTGAGCGGCCGCGCCTGAGGAGGCGGTAGCGGGTGCAGGGCTCTGCAGCAGGGGGCCGGACATCTCCGAAAATGGTACCAACCATTGCAAGAATTGCTTTGGACTGATACCAGATTCCTATGTATTACGGTCTGACACACGGAACAGACTGTGCGGGGGACCAGGAGCTGCTGGTTTGTCCCCGCACTGGGGTTGGAGCAGGAAAGAAGGGGATGGGTCAAGTCGGGGGAGTTGTGTTGCTCCGATAGGCTCCTTACCGTGGAGGTGTGGGTTGTGGTGGCGGTTGGTAGTGCCGGCCTATCAGGGGGAGTAGTAGCCGTGGAGGCATCAGACGCCTGCTGGCGGGAGCAAAACGTGGCCACATACCGTGTGGACCACTCCCTATGTGTCTTAAGGTCTGAACAGATCTTAAAGTGGCTCCACCCGTTGCCCTTGTTACACCTAACCGAGGTGGAGTTCGGGTGAAGCCGTTTATGGCAGACGCAGCAATAGAATACCTCTGGCCCAGGGTTGGATTCGATTCCAGCCCTGGGGAGAAGCATTTGGAGCAGGATTGCTGCGAGGATTTGCTCCTGTGACATAAGGGGTGGGGTGATATGTTGTTGACTATGATTCGATCCACGACAAAACACGCGGAGCTTCGACAAGAGTATTCGGTGCGATACTTTGTCAAACGCTTTAGAGAAGTCTGTATAAATTGTATCAACTTAAGATCTGTTCTGGAAGGCTGAAATGCAGTACTCGTTCAAAATAGACAAATTAGTGACAGTGGAGCGATTTGCAACGAAACCATGCTGGTTGGTGGATATTAGGTCTTTGACAGCAAAATATAACTTATCATTCACAGTTACCTCAAAAAGTTTTGAGACAGATGAAAGCTTCGAAATCGGTCTGTAATTGCTAACATCGTTTTTATTTCCACTCTTAAATACAGGCGTAACGGAAGTAATTTTCCAAGACGGCGTTGTGCCTTTTCTCCTTTTTATATGGAAATTTTATTAGCCTGATAGTTTAATGACTCCTCAGTGGAGTTGAATCAATTTAAATTTCTAGTAATTATCTCTTTTTGTTTTTAAATTAAACATTTGCTGGCTTTAATTAAATTAAAAATAAAAAATTTAAGAATAAATGGCAACTAATTGAAATTACTTGATTTACTATTTAGCAAAGTGTGCCAGCGTTCCACATCTTCTGCTGCATGTGATAATTAATTTATCACAATCAACTAAGTCCACATGTTTGCCCTAGAAAACTTTAGTGGAATTTCCTAACAACTTTCCTCCAGTCAATCACTTACGAAAATTACAGCACTTGACCACTCGCCGTCGGTAAAAGGTATTTGGCTTAAATTATTGCAAAACTTGGCCAGTTAAAGGGCCATATTTACTCTGCAATCTGTGTAAATAAGGAGAAGTTGAAGCACTGAAAGAAAAGCAGAAGTGGAGTGTAGCAAAAACAAATCGTCCTTAGCAAGTGCTCGGATGACAACTTCATCTATGTATGTAGTGGTACAGTGGAGGCAAGGCATCAGCAACACACCTAACTTTCTCCCGTTTAATGATTGTTGGCGCTTCATTGTCTCGTCCAGATGTTGCACCATTGATGGCGATTATTCTATTTTCTGCTGCGATGAGAAAAGTTCGTGCAATCAACACTGTGGCATTGCATTGCATTGAAGGCCCAAGTGTCGCACCAGCTGATTGCTAATTTTGATAATTAATTCCATGATTAGTCAGACTGCAGTGAGGAGAGATTTTGCTTAATTAAATAACAAAAATACTTCGCTCAAAATCATTAAGCTATCATCATGGTGAAAAAAACTCAGAAGATATAGCCAATATCAGACCGTTTACCGACTCTCCGCGTATTGGAAAGAATCAGTTGATTGGCTGATATAAGCGGGGTGACGAACAAAGGCTAGTAATAATGATAGATTTTGCCGAATACGGTACTAGTCTAGAAGTATCATTGGAATGAGAAGTGGTGCGATAAACAAAAACTTTATTTACTTTAAGGTGTTCGAGTTCAGGAACAATCGCTGGTTGTGATCTTCCAGCCAAATATTGGGTAGTGGAAAACGTCTTTTCGTATTTCTAATCAAACTTCAACTCATTTTTTTTATATTTATAATGAACTTTGTGGTTTCTCGGCGAAAAACTGCGACAAGTAATTTTCACAGGCTTCTCTTGAAGCCAACTTTACTCCATTAAGGGAGTTCTGCATTGACCGAAACAAATGGTAGTCCGATGGTGCAAGGTCAAGGCTATATGGTTAATGCATCAAAACTTCCCAGCCAAGCTCTCCCAGTCTTTGCCGAGTCATCCAAGATGTGTGTGGCCTAGCGTTGTTCTGATGGAAGACGACGCCCTTTCTGCTGATCAGTTCTGGCCGTTTTTTTTTTCCGGTTGCTTGCTTCAATCTCATCAGTTGTTGGCAGTAAAGTCTAGAATCAGTCGTTCGAGCAGGCTGGAGCAGCTCATAGTGGATGATTCCTTTCCAATCCCACCAAACACACAGCATAACCTTTCGAGGCGTCAATCCTGGCTTTGCGACCATTTGTTAAGCTCACCACCCTTGCACCATGATCTTTTTCGCACATTATTGTCGTATTTGATCCACTTTTCGTCTCCTGTTGCCATTCGCTTCAGAAATGGTTCGATTTCATTTCGTTTCAGCAAAGAATCGCAGATGTTAATTCGGTCCATTAAATTTTTCACAGACAATTCATGTGGTACCCAAACACCGAGTTTCGTTTTGTAACCAACCTTTTTGAATGGTTCAAAACCGTTTGATGATGAATGTTTTGTGCCTTGGCGATGTCATGATCATGTGACGGTCCTGGTCAATCTTTTCCATAATTTCATCGACTTTTTCAACGATAGGTCGACCGAGGTGCATCTTTCACATCGAAATTTCCAGAACGGAAGCGAACGAACCATTGTTGTGCTACACGAACTGATACAACATCGTCTACGTAAACTTCACAAATTTCATTGGTGGCTTGCGTGGCATTCTTCCCTTTTTTTATACAAAAATTTCAAAATATAGCGAATTTTTTCATTATTTACACTCATTTTTGAACAGCTATAACTTTTTTTCAACTTCTCCAAATTTAATTTTTTTTGGTTAAATGAAGCTGGTTAATGTCACCTTTCTAACACCATATGATATGACACAATGTGATTGGTAGCACTGGAGATAGATGACTCCAACGACATCTATTGACAAAATACGAAAAGACTTTTTCGACTACCCAATATAATGCAATCACACTTTTAGGTTTGAAATCCATTACTGATTTTCTTTTTTCGCGTTTACTCTCGGCAAAATGCTTCCGCGCGCTTATAAACAATACTCTGGACTGTCGCTTAGCCAACTAACAGACTAACAGCCCGTGCATTATCTGCGCCGGACCCTGTAACTAAAAAGTTCCAAGTCATGTAATTTCAAACGATCAACGCACAAAATGAAAAAAGAAAAAAAAACGATTAAATTGGTCAAAGTTCATTACTTTTATTTCACATTAAAAACCAGAAATTACCTTTCGGCCAACCCCTTAATTACCCAACAATATTCGAATAACTTACAGTTCTGTGGCCCACGCGCGAAAGGTAATTCATCTGCTCAACTAAAGGAATTAATTTATTTCAGTTACCAGTTTTGACGAGCGCGTGGTTGCCACCACTCACAAATAAATTCAATTCAATCGTGTGAAAGTCCAACATACCTCAAATTTCCGGCAGCCGGAAGAGCCTTAAAATTTCCGCACAAATTCGCTGTAACATCTGCGCGCACCCACACATACATATATACATACACAAGTACGATGAAGGATGCGCACGCTTATGAGCGATAGAAATGGGTTAACTGTGAAAAGCGAACGTAGTTGCAGATTGAATGAAGCGCCACACTTTACAGATGATTAATTTACAATGCTGAGTTGGCAGTAAAATGAAAAAAAAAATTATTGAATTTTTGTACACAATTAAGTGTTTTTCGCTGTCAGTGTTGGCGCTGTTAGAGTTCATTATAAATTAAACGAGGACAATCGAAAAAAAAATTACAAAAAAAAAAAATAACAAAAATGTGGAAAAATGTTGATGGAAAAGTTGCAAAGTTTATTTGCATATAATGACTATGTACATACACATGAGTATCTAGGCTTCACCTTTTTCCGCTTGCCTTCCCCACTGCGTTCACAGCATCATTCATTTCACAGGCGCATTTTGCTGGTTGCTTGCACACCGATGCGAAATAAAAACAAAACTATGATATTTTCACAGTTGGGTACCTTCAATCGAGTCCTTTTTTGTTGTTGTTGCTGCTGTTTACTAACAGTTGTAAATTTAAATTTCCATTCCCTTCTAACTTCACCTTCGCAGGAAGGCAGCAACGCTAAAATCATAAAAGCCACTCGGTCATGTAATTTTTTAGCAAAGCCACAGTGGGATATGCATGTGAGTGTATGTGTGCGCTTGTAAAATTATGTATTTTTAAAAACATACATACAAACATACATGTGCTTGTATTTGAACTCGACACGAGTTTGATTGACAGGCGCTGGTGTGCAATGCACCGAATTTCTCTGCGGTTGAATTTATAAATTCGGCTTGATTTGAGAATATTTCCATATTTTGACCGCAGCAAAAACTAGTCAATTTTTGTGTTTGCTGGTTTGCCTACTGATATGTGTCAAATGGCTTTTGGTGGCTATCATGTGGCTTCGGTGGCGAACGTTATGGTCAATAGGCATGCCTGCAATTGCGCGCGACCTAACAGTGTGTACGGATAGGGGCATTCATTAGAAGCGCTCGAACGCACAAATGTGGCGCCTACAGGGTGCGTTCAAAAAAAGAAAGGTGAGCTTCTATTTTTCTCAAAAAAATATTTATTTATTCGTCAATTTCTATTTTATCTCTTTCAAAGTAGGCCCCCTCAGATATAATACACTTGTGCC
Organism: Anastrepha fraterculus; assembly: GCA_037575425.1. Lineage (NCBI taxonomy): Eukaryota > Metazoa > Arthropoda > Insecta > Diptera > Tephritidae > Anastrepha > Anastrepha fraterculus. The sequence continues at coordinate 5,694 of JAYXIM010036762.1, read as the reverse complement.
AGCATTTTTTCCAATCCTCGAAGCAGTTCTGATATGCACTTTTTGGCGCGTCCTTGAGCTCTCTTAGCGATTCGATTCTTTCTTCTTCTTCTTTCATAGCGTTACAACGCAGGTGCGACAAAGCTTTCTTCAAAATGCTCCTCCAAAGCGGTCTATCTTGAGCTGTTGCTTCGTAGTTACGTATTCCCAGCTTCTTAAGATCGTGTTCCACTGCGTCTATCCAACGATTCCTCGACCCGCCTTTGGCCTTCACGCCCATTAGCTTTCCTGTCAAGGCTTTATTCACGGTACAGTCAATCACATGACCTAGCCATCTTATGCGCTGCGCTTTAACAAAACGCACAGCTGTCTCGTTTTGAGTTAGATCGTTCAGTTCCGAGTTCAATCAGATTCTAAGGGTACCATCATCTATTCTTATTGGGCCAAAGATCTTTCTTAAAATTTTTCTTTCCATGCGAACAATCTGAGCACAATCATCAAACTTAAGAGCCCATACCTCAAAAGCATATGTTAGGATTGGTCGAATAAGAGTCTTGTGCATAGTGAACTTTGTAACTTTAGACAAAAGTCGGGACTTGAACAAGTTAAGGTGGGCGAAATACGCTTTGTTGGCGGCGTTGATGCGATCCCTGACGGCGGAAGTTGAATCACCGATACATGCGAACATAACTCCTAGGTACTTAAAATGCTGCCCTGCTTCAAAAGTATAGGCTCCCACATGGAAATTTGGCATCTGTGCAGGCCGCCTTGATTTCAACAGATATTTGGTTTTGCCCTTGTTTACAAAAAGGTCAATATCGTTCGCAATTTTGTTAATTTTCAAGAAAATTTCTTTTAAGTCATTCCTATTTCTTGAAAGAATAGCGATGTCATCTGCATAAGCACATATTTGGGTTGTTTTAGTCATCAATATGTACTTCCCCTACGACAAAGTGCAGCATCAAATTGAATATGACTGTTGATAAGGCATCACTTTGTTTTACACCTGTTTCAATATGAACAATTCGATTCTTTAATCATCGCAAAACGCCGTCCTTTCATGGGTCTCTTCAATCTTGATAACAGGAAAAAATAGCAGGGGGCCAAATCTGGTGAATACGGTGGCTGAGACATGATAACGGTGTTGTTTTTGGCCAAATAAACTCTCACAAGCAAATATGAGTGAACAGGTGCATCATCATGATGCAAAAGCCATGCCAAGCCATTTTTTTCCACAATTCCGGGCGTGTTTTTTGTATTGCTTGACACAAACGGTGCATAACTTCAAGGTAATACTCCTTATTTACCGTCCGACCTTGTGGTAAGAACTTCTGCTGCACTACGACATGGTAACTGAAGACATTTGATCCAACTTGGCGTGCTTTTTTTGGTCTTGGCTCTCTACTATCCTTTCCATTACGGATGCTATGACTATAATCTCCGGCGGTGCCCTAAACGCTGCCCTTGGATCTTAAGATACAACAGATAACAATAAAAACAATGTGTAGACTCCATAAATATGGTTTCTGGTACGAAGACGGAACTCTGGCACACAGAGAAGTTCACTGTTTCTGGCAACTAAGGACGACCTTATGCCCATAGCTTAATTTGGAAGGTAATGGAGAATGAGCAATGGAGTAATCCAAAGTGCATACAAGGAGGTTCTGGAGCCTGATGGAACCGGATTCTGGAAGTAACAGAATGAATAATTGGGCGGAAATGCAGCGGGAAATAGATCGGCGTCGTTAGTGGCTGTCAAGCTGCACTGAAGATCGCGCAGAACGCAAAGCAAGCCTCAAAGATTGTTCAAAAATGTAAGAAGAAACTTAATTCTGTTGCAAGACGGAATAAACTTGTACTTATATGGGTTCCAGGACACTCCGGTGTTTAAGGAAATGAAATTGCCGAGGAATCGATCATCCGTGGATCAGCGGTTCCCCACAAGGGCCGAAACCAATAATCGGAATCAGTTCTAGAGGAGTCCTGAATTGGATCAGTTTGCAATTTATATAAAGGGCGATGGTCCAGCTTAGGGCACTGTAGAGCTGCAAAGTGTCTTGTGACAAAAAATAAAACTATTGAACTTTCTTCTAAAACTTGGTGGCCAAGACGTTCGGTTGATGGTCGGTATTATAATAGAACACACTCCATGGGGCCAGCATATGACACCAATTGGAGTCATTTAAGACCCGATTTGCCTGTCTTGCTTGGAGGTGGCGAATAGCACTGAGCAATTTCTCTATGACTATTCCACCTCTGCTAGAGCATGACTATGAACTTTGGGCTCCGATATCATAAGAATGAATAAAATTCGTTCTTTCAAACCGGAGGATATTTTCAGATTTGCCAAAGAATCTGGAAAATTCTCACAGGACCAGGTATCTCTGTATCTGTCTCTATTCTATCCTATCTCTTTCTCTCTGTTACTTCTCTTCTTTCTTTCTTGACTATCTTTCCCTTTGACTTTCCAGAGTTTTGAATACATGGGCTTTTTAGCCTGAGCGTTTTTGGAGTTACTATTCCTTTGGTGCTTCATGCCTCGATTTTTTCAAATTTCAATTTCAGTCCTTCCACGACAATAAAAAGTTTGTTATTATCGTCCGATACCAGTCGAGATTGACAGCAGCTCTTTACGCATCTTTGAAGAAATAAGGGCTGATTATGCCACCAGACTAAAATCTGTTTGGAAAGCAGAATCTAGAGAAAAGCTACTGTGTAGTCACAAGTCATACCAACTTTGAGAGGCAACCCCTATAGAGACAGATAACACTGCTTGATATTTAGCTAAAGAATCTCCCGCAGACTTTTGTCGGTCTAAATCCGACAATTTTGCTTGTTGCCTACGAAGCTACTTAAGCAGAAATGAGCCTCATGACTGAAGTGGATTGTACTGTGACGCGCAGCGCATGGGACGGATCACAAAATAAACAATTGCCATTTCAACAGTTCCAACAAATATATATTTTGAGTTCCCAATCTATTCGTTATTTAATATTTTTTTTAAATAAATTCAAGCGCTAGTGCATGAAAAAAGTACAAATATTTCTTTAAAGTTTCGTCTTAAATAGAAAAATTGCAGTTAAATCCCCTAATACACCTACCTGCGTTCGCTCCTCATACAGACAAATCCATATTTACCAAACTTATCTGCCCATACGGAAACGGAAATCGCATGCAATACGCATGCGGCACACCACCTATTCACCAACTCACACTGACAGGTTTTAGTGTAATTCAAAGCCAATGCGTACGATATTTGATAAGTGCCTGGCCTCGGGCGCACGATTTCCGTTTCATGCCAGGAAATCCAGACAGCTACCAAATGAGAAAGAATTCAATTGAAACGACTGTAATGAACTCAAAAAAAAAGGAATGATATAGGAAACGATGCGATGGATATGTAATGGGTGATTTTGTACAAGTACAAAACTTTCGATAGGGTTGCCTGTTAAGTGAACTGGCACTTGCCACATCTATTCGGTATATTCCAGAAATTATTAAATTAGAAAATTCACGTAGCGCTGGAAATGAGCCCTAAAAATTACATTTGTTTGGAAACCTTAATGAGTATTAGTAAGATCGCATTCATGTTAACTGCAGACTTAAGCTTATAATTGCAAGGGCTATCTTTAAAAAATAAATATCATGAAGGGTTCTACACAAAAGTAATAAAGATTGCCCTATCAATTTGAAATTTCGTTGTTTTATTTCAATTAAAAATCCGGTACCTCTAAATTGATCTCCCTTTATTTTTACGCAATCTCATTTTCATCAACCTCTTTGTAAATTAACATATGTATTACATTTTGCCTATTACGAATTTTTTATAAAGTGATTTTCCTTTTAAAGTCTTAAGATGTATAAACTTTTTTAGTAGTCAACTTTTCGCATTGAAAATTAATTTCTTTTTTCCTTCTCTTTACAGGTGAGTGTCTTTTTAAATGCTGTAAATACATCAAAAATACTGTAAAAATTCTCTTCATAAAATACCTACGAGTACACATAACCCCGCGTCTCTTTAGTAAGTACTATGAACTTTTATTATATACACATTTTCTTATGTAAAAAGGAAGTTTTGAATAGTACATAAATTACATAAATATTTTTCTTACTTATTCCCTGTAATTACATATCACCTTAAAGTCCTACGAAGATAATTTTTATAGGCATCTCGCCAATTGTTTTCCCGCGACGTGTTTGCAATTTTAATGACATTTCCAACGCGGATTTTGAGGCTACAGACCACCAGCTATCGGTTAACCATTTGCATACATATAATTACACACATATGTACCTATATTTATGCGCACACTTTTGTATGAGGTGTGTTTAAAAAATAAGGCGACTTTAAATTTCGCTGGCTACAACTTTCGATTATTGGCCAGTTAGAACGGCAGCAAAATGGATTAAGCTTAATAATGGTTTTTTTTTTGTGATGTTTATAGAAATACATTTTTATTTTCCCGTGGCAGGTATGGGCTGAAATACCTAGAGGAACTGAAATACATATTTTTTTCGAATGACGAATAATTGAATAAAGAAAATTTATAACAAAAATAAAACAGAAACTGTGGCGTAAAGGTTTCTATTTAATACTTTTTAGATTTTTCTATAATATTCAAGAGATTTCATCTCTTATGCTGTATTTGCTATAAAAATGTGCTTTTCTTTGTTGTAGATCAGCCTCTGTACTACTAAATTGTATCCATCTTTGGCAAATATAATTTTCCAGGGCATCTATTATTTCCGATATCACAACAGACACAGTGGGTTGAGCAAGTCCTAGCATACCTTCATTACCAATACTCAATTGGTACGATCCCTGATCATAAAATCGCAGAACTGTGGCTAGCTTTAAAATATTTGGAATGGATTTGGCTCGGGTGCACTACTGCACCTGGTTTTCTGTACTGGACAGTAGGTTCATAAACGTCTCTTTAGATAATCTAAAGTTCTTTAAAAATCTGTAAGGAAATTTCTGTAATATTAAGTACGTCAACACATTTTGAAAATTCAAAACGTACTCGGTGGAAGCCATTTCTAGGGCGTTGGATGCGCCCTTCAACTGTTTTCTACTTCTAGCTAGTTCCGCTAATCTTTCATCGTCCGATAAATCGTCGAACCACAACTCCGTTGTACTCATTTTCACAAAAAATACTTTTTTTTTAAAATGTTGTTAGCAAAGAATTTCAACACAATCGGTTTTTCTTTTATTTTGATTTGCTGTATCAGCTGAGAAAAAATTATCTATTGTAAATGCGTCGAGCGATCGAAATTCACAATAGTCCTATTCTTCAACGAATGAGCACCATAATACCAAATGAAAATTCGTTCGATCAGCACTTTCGACTACAGTCGAAGATCGAATGTTGCTCATAATAAAGGCCATTATTTTTTTTTTAAGTTGGTACACTCGTCTCGAAAATATGTTCGTGGTTTTAACAATAAAGGATGATTAGTTTGTTTGTGAGAGGCATCAATAAGACAAGTGTTTTGCGTGTTCGGCGATTTGCTGCTATCGAAAAATCTTGATCATAGAAGTTGCATCAAATTTTGTGTCAAAAATGGAATTAAGTGCTCGAAAACACTTGAATAGTTGACAGTGGCATACGGTGAGAGTGCTCTGAGTCAAAAAAAATGGCAAGTGGTACATCGCTCAGGGTCATATGGGTCACAAAGGGGTTTAAAGGGTCATAACTGGTGACGTGTCACGGG
>JAYXIM010036761.1:0-11358 GCA_037575425.1 Anastrepha fraterculus | reverse complement strand
TACCACTCAAGTGAACGGACGTGTTTATAAATCGCTCTGCGAAATAGCTACCAAATCCCGGTAAAATATCCGCATATTTGATAAATTAACGAGATAGTGACTCTAAATATCAAATATCAAAAGTGCCAAACTAATTCGCTAAGTTGCGCTTTGTGACATTCAACTACCAAAAAACAAAAAAAAAAAATAAATAACTAAACTAGTGCATATTTACAAATGAGTGTCCAACGCTCTCCTCCGTGCGAGCGTAGGCGCTCTCACAGTGTAAACAATTTGTTAAGTAATCAACCGCTTGCGGTCCGACCAAATGCCGTACTCTCGCACGCGAATAAGCTTAACAAAGAAAGTGATCAAATCCACACTCCTCCTATAACTGAAAATGTTCTAGCTGCTCTACTAACATCTTCAACAAAGATCACCACTACATCAACATCCTCCGCAACAACAGCTACTCTTGCTCTCGCAACACTCACAACAAACACCAGCACGACAACGACAGCCTCAGCAATAACAACCACGGTATCATCATCAGCGACTAACGCAAAGTCTATAATGTGCACGACACTAAAAACATCTATTGCTGAGCAACCCAACAACTCAAAAAAAGCCAAACACCCAAGCGTTTACGCAGTTCTCCAGAAAAAGCAGAAATAAATGCAAACAAGAAAACAAGGAAATTGTCCTCAAAACAACAACAGCTCACATATTGGCTGAGCAAACCACCGTCAGAGAATAGATTTGATATACTGGACCAAGAGAACGAATTAGAAGAGAACGAATTAGAAGAGAATGAAAAAGAAGAGACGCAAACTCTTAATTCAATAACAACAAAGCCCAAATATGTACCAAAGCCACCACCAATCTATGTACAAAAAGTCCAAGTATTAGGCACTCTTATCAAAGCTCTTAATGAATGTATACAAAATAACTATGAACTAAAAGTACTTAAGAACAATGAAATAAAGATACAAACGAAGGAATCAACGCATTATTCAGCAACAATAAAACTTCTTAAAGAACGAAATACTCAATACTATACATTCCGACCAAAGGAAGAAAAAGGGTTTAAAGTAATTCTGCGCAATATGCATCACTCTACAGACATAAATGACATTAAATCTGAACTCGCTGAATACGGTCATGATGTAACAAATATTTTCAACATCCTCAAAAGCGACTCAAAACAACCTCTACCTTTATTCTCACTGGAAATTAAAACAAATAGTAACAACAAAGATATATACAATATTACAAATCTATTGCATTGTAAAGTAAAATTCGAGCCCCCACGTCAAATAAGGTCTCTTCCACAATGTCTCAACTGCCAAAAATATGGGCATACTAGAAACTATTGCACAAAAAATCCAATCTGTGTTAAGTGTGCAGGCCCGCATAAAACTGCGAACTGTTCAATCGATAAAAGCAGTAACAATATTAAATGCGCACTCTGTGGCGAAAAACACACAGCCAATTATAAAGGATGTATGGTATACAAATCACTGAGGGTGCAACGTTTTCCAGCTTTACGCAAAAAGGAACTCCAGACTCCGATACTGAACCCGCCGCAACAAGAAAACACAGTCGAACCCGCTAGAATCGGGTTATCAACCTATGCGCAAGTAGCAGCACAAGCTACAAATATTAACACAGGTATGCCTAACCCTCAAAATGATGATATTCAAGAACTTAAAAAAATGATGAGCCAGCTCATCAATCAAATGACTAACATGATGAATATAATCACACTACTGGTCACCAAATTCGATGGACAAGCAAAGTAAAATGACAATAGCCTTATGGAATGCAAACGGACTAAATCAACATATTCTTGAAACTAAAACTTTTATAGACCAATACAACATTGACATACTATTGGTGTCAGAAACTCATTTTAATGACAAAAGCTACGTTAGTATTCCCGGCTACAAAATAATATGCACCAACCACCCTGACAACAGAGCACACGGCGGAACAGCTATTATACTGAGACAAAATATTATATTTAACAAAATGGAAGAATATCAAATGGACCATCTGCAAGCAACGACGATACAAATAAATGACACTCTAGGCCAGCTTACCATATCAGCTGCTTACTGCCCTCCGAAACACAACAACAAAACAACACAATACGCTAACTACCTTGAAACACTTGGAAGTAGATTTATTGCCGGAGGAGATTATAACGCAAAAAATATGATGTGGGGTTCAAGATTAACAAACACGAAAGGAAAAGCATTACTTGACGCCATCAGAGCGCGTAATTGTAATTATATAAGTACCGGAGAACCCACTTATTGGCCCTCTGACATTAAGAAAGTACCCGACTTACTTGACTTTTTTATCATGAAATCAATTAATCCAAACGTACTGACAATTGAATCTTGTCTTGAGCTCTCTTCTGATCACTCGCCAATTATACTAAGAACCCAACAGCCACCGCAACAATACTTAAATCCACCACTTTACAATCATCGTACAGACTGGAATGCGTTTACTGAGCTTTTGGAATCATATTTAGACACAAAAGTATCTTTGAAAACAGGCGACGAAATTGAGACAGCTATAGCTTTTTTTAACGACAAAACTATTAAGGCAGTTAGTAAATCTACACCCTCTCCACCAACTAAAGTAAAACATGACTACATTCCTGATACGATAAAAAAGAAACTAAAACAAAAGAGAAAGCTAAGGAAGAAATGGCAGACAACAAGATTTCCAGACGACAAGAAAAAGCTAAACAAATTGGGAAAAGATATAAGAGACCTACTTCAAAAGGAAAAAGACAAACAACTTAGCAATTATCTCAAAAATATTGACGCAACAAAATCCTCAAACTACACACTTTGGAAGGCGACGAAAAAAGTGGTGGGCGCCACGATACATTTACCACCAATAAAAACACCTAAAGAGAAATGGGCCCGAACCTCTTCAGAAAAAGCAACGGTCTTAGCTCAACATTTTAAAAATACTTTTGAAAATAATAATAACGACATAAATCTTACTTATGCAGCAAACGAGAATAAGCAGCAAATTAAAAAAATCACACTTACGGAGATAAAACAATTAATAAAAACTCTAAAGAACAATAAATCGCCTGGATACGATCAAATTTCGGGAACAATTATGAAGCATATGCCTGACAAGGCAATAATTTATCTAAGAAATATTTTCAACGCTGCTATAAGACTCAAATATTTCCCTAGTACCTGGAAAGTAGCTGAAATTATAGCGATCCCGAAACCTAACAAAAACGCTACACTAGCGACATCATATCGACCAATCAGCCTACTACCGACAATATCAAAAATTTTCGAGAAAATATTATTTGACCAGATAAATCCTATTATAACAAGCATGAATCTGATACCCCAACACCAATTTGGATTTAGGAAAAACCATTCAACAATCCAACAGATTCATAGAGTAGTTCACAAAATTAATGACGACCTGAATAAAAAAAGAGTGTGCATGTCCATATACCTCGACGTAGCTAAAGCTTTTGACAAAGTGTGGCACCCTGGGTTACTCCATAAATTAAAATCACAACTACCTAATGACTTTTACCTTATGCTTAAGAGTTACATCCAAGGCAGGAAATTCTATGTTAAATATAACGACGCATGTTCAGACATTCAACCTATGAACGCAGGCATTCCCCAAGGCAGTGTCTTAGGACCAACATTGTATCTATTGTACACGGCTGATCTACCGGAACCGAAGTCACAAAACAGCATGATTGCAACATTTGCAGATGACACAGTTCTCATGGTATCTCATAAAGATACAAAAGTCGCAAAACAAAATTTACAAAACGAATTAAATGTGACATTAAACTGGTTCAAAAAATGGAACATCGAAATTAACGCTGACAAAACAATACAAGTGAATTACACAAACCGAAGGACAACCATTGAACCAGTTAGCGTTGGTAATTCTGACGTGAATATTGACACCAAAGCGAAATACCTGGGTATTACGATCGACTCGAAATTAAACTGGCAGGAGCATATAAAGAAAAAGCGAAATGAAGTTAAAAATCGTTTTAAGAAATTGTACTGGCTACTTGGACCTCAGTCCAATCTATCATTGCAAAATAAAGTACTTATTTATCGAACGATAATTGCTCCAATCTGGAAATATGGAATTGAGATCTGGGGCACTGCTGCAAAAAGTAATCTAAGTATACTTCAACGAGTCCAGTCTAAAATACTTAGGACCTTAACTAAGGCACCTTGGTACATACCTAACGCAGATATTCATCGCGACCTTGACATCGATACTATTGATGAAACAATACAAAGCGCTAGCAGAAGACACATAAATAGATTATTAACGCACACAAATCCTATGATGAGAAGACTATCAAATAAAGAAAAATCTACCCAAAGTCGGCTTAACCGTCAAACACCAACAGATATTGCAAAATCCATGTAATCAATTGTCAACTAATCGTATATGTCATTGTTAACCACTTGCTTTTTAAATAATATGTATAGATTTCTTCTAAATGAGCTTGGGGGCATTGGCCCTTCAATATCACTCTCATTCCATCTTTTTGTAAATCAAATTACTTATTGTCTAACGACAGGTGTAATATTTTATGGAAGAAAAAAAAAAAAAAAAAAAAAAAAAAAAAAAAAAAAACTCCTGTGACCGGAACTTCTACAAACCTGCTTATGTTTGTATGTGTATGATTGGGTCCGAATGCAATGATTGCAATTTAGAAAGTAGGTGCAGAATTACATAAATGGAAACAATTGAATGTTCAAGGGGTTTGTTGTAATCTGATTATTTCAACTTCCGGCGAAAAGTGGGCATTAGAGTAAAATCTTCCTTGACTCCAAGAACTTAGTATAGTATTAGATCAACATACTTCTGAATCATATTGAAGGGAAGGATAAGGTTTCTTAAGCTTAATAATCTTAACCTTGGGTATAATCGGATATAACCCCGGCACCTTCCATTTGATTGTAATTATCAAAAATGTAATAAATGCAATTTTATTAAAACAACCTACTTTCTTTAATATCTGTAACCAGGAACGGGCTACCAAACATAGTAAATAATATGTCATAAAATTTGACAAGAAGTTCAGAATTGAACTGGACGATAAAGTAAACTTGAGGACACCTGCTCTTGAAAGGAGTACCCCTACTCCAAGAGTGTACTCTGCATTGGTCTATAAGTACAGTTGGCTCACAGGCACTAGAAGGCATTAGCGCTTGTATACGGACCCCAAAACCAAGCGTTCTTGCTAATGAGTAGTTTTCCAAGCATCTTCCCAGCAGAGGTATAATATTGTTATTATTTGCTAATGCGCCAGCTGGTGGCGCAAAATGCGGATAAAAATAAATTCCATTAGCGTCGATTTGCAGGTTTTGACTTTATTTGCGGCCAAGTGAGCGAGTCGTCAGATGTCGTGAATTTGTCATACAGGCTTCGTCTCCATGTTCCTTTTGGCCGTTCTCTTCGGCGAGAGCCTTGCGAATTCCAATCTAGTGATATTCTGCTGATGTCAGTCGCAGGTTTACGGATTGTATGGCCTATCAAATTCCACTTTCGTTCGCGTATGCATTTCAATCTCAGCTGATACTAGTAGAAGAAAATTAAGCGGAGGCGTATGCTATCTGTCTATGTGCAGCGATCAGCTAAGGCAGAAATCTACGGAATGGGCGGATTGCCATTCTGAACGACAGTCAGGTAGATATATTGGGTAGTCGAAAAAGTCTTTTCGTATTTTTAATCAAACTTCAACTCACTTTTTTTTATATTTATAATGAACTTTATTAAACCAAATATGTACCATTTTGGTCGACCACATATTGCCTATTTTCTTCTAGAGACATTATTCCATCAGTGTAAAACTTTTGTGGTTTCTCGGCGAAAAACTGCGACAAGTAAATTTCATAGGCTTCTCTTGAAGTCAGCTTTACTCCATTAAGGGAGTTCCGCTTTGACCGAAACAAATGGTAGTCCGATGGTGCAAGGTCAGGGCTATATGGTGGATGCATCAAAACTTCCCAGCCAAGCTCTCCCAGTTCTTGCCGAGTCATCACAAATGTGGGTGGCCTAGCGTTGTCCTGAAGGAAGACGACGCCCTTTCTGCTGATCAGTTCTGGCCGTTTTTTTTTCAATTGCTTGCTGCAATCTCATCAGTTGTTGACAGTAAAGTGTAGAATCAATCGTTCGAGCAGGCTGGAGCAGCTCATAGTGGATGATTCCTTTCCAATCCCACCAAACACACAGCATAACTTTTCAAGGCGTCAATCCTGGCTTTGGGACCATTTGTTGAGCTTCACCACCCTTGCACCATGATCTTTTTCGCACATTATTGTCGTATTTGATCCACTTTTCGTCTCCTGTCACCGTTCGCTTCAGAAATGGTTCGATTTCATTTCGTTTCAGCAAAGAATCGCAGATATTAATTCGGTCCATTAATTTTTTCACAGACAATTCATGTGGTACCCAAACATCGAGCTTCTTTTTGTAACCTGCCTTGTTTAAATGGTTCAAAACCGTTTGATGATGAATGTTTGGGAATTGGCGATGTCATGGCAGCTTATGTGACGGTCCTGGCCAATCTTTCCATAATTTCATCGACTTTTTCAACGACAGGTCGACCGGAGCGAGGTGCATCTTTCACATCGAAATTTCCAGAACGGAAGCGAGCGAACCATTGTTGTGCTACACGAACTGATACAGCATCGTCTCCGTAAACTTCACAAATTTCATTGGTGGCTTGCGTGGCATTCTTCCCTTCTTTTCAAAATATAGCGAATTTCTTTATTATTTACACTCATTTTTGAACAGCTATAACTTTTTTTTCAAATTCTCCGAATTTAATTTTTTTTTTTGGTTAAATGAAGCTTAAAATGTCACCTTTCTAACAACGTATGATATGACACAATGTGATTGGTAGTACTGGAGATAGACGACTCCAACGACATCTATTGACAAAATACGAAAAGACTTTTTCGACTACCCAATATATGCCGGCTCAGTCCTCACTGAGAAACCGAATTTATTAGGAACGCACAATCGCACCTGGCTTGAGAGTCTGTGGTATCGTTATCAACAGCACCCGAGCCCTTCCTTGCAATGGGGGAACACACCGTCGAGAAGAAACTTTGGAGCTTAGGCTAGGAGATATTAGCTGGCACGAAGTTATGGGGCTACCCCAGCCGAAGTTCTTACCTCAAAAGAGGTTTAATAAACTTATAACCTTCCCTAAGGGTACAATGAGAATGCTTATGCGCATTCTCACAAGCCATTACAGATTGTGCAGTCATCTGCACAGGATTGGGATTTGGTCCACTGACTTTTATCGTCTCTGCAACTAATCCGCGGAAAGTCCAATACACTTTCTCATTGAATTAGGCGCTATAGCGCAGAGAAAGTTGAGACATCTGGACCAATTGCAGCCAGAAGAAAGTCACTTATGCTCAGCTCAAGCCAGTTGTATCTTAAGTTTAATAAATAAACTGGGCTCGGATGAGGTACTGTGATGAGTAGAGGGCACAAAAGTCAACCAGGTCGAAACCTCAAATTTACTCTATGCTATTCTAATATACTCGTATCTAATATGTACGCTGAATTTTTATTCGTTGCGCTATGACTATGTCGTCGTAAAGCTCATGCAGCTCATTGTTATATCGTAAACGTCCAAAAATCTTCGGCAGAATCTTCTCTCTCAAACGTGTAAGTTTTGTTCGTCGAGAGAGGACTTTACCACTTTTACCACAAAGAAAAGAACTTGCTCAGATAGCTCAACTTTTCAGGAGGCAACCACCAGGAAGATGACGAAATTCGGAACTTCCATTCGACCAGCAAACCAGCAGAAACGTGTGTTGCACGCACTGACGAAGTAACCAATGTTGTGAAACCGCTACCTTTCAGGATAGAGTTGAGTGGAGCTCGACTTTCTCTAAATAAGCGCTCGTTTGGTTAACGATACGAGAAATCCGGTAATTCGGTTTCTTGTATTGTTGATAGCTCAAATAATAATTAATACAAGTTGGAGGATAACGATAAAGTACAGAAGCCATGAAAAATTCGCAAATATCAACCCAATAATGTTGAGTAGAATAGCATTATTACATGTACTACCAGGCTTTTGGTATAGGAATACATCTATCGCTTTGATGCCACACAAAGGGAATTTCATATGCCACATGTGCCAGCATTACTGTTGTTGCCTTGCACTTACCTAACAATAAAGCACATAAATTTCTTGTTATTTTATTAAAATTAGTTAAATGAGCATAAGCGCTGAGGTATGTCTGTGGCTATGGTTGGGGGGTGAGCCACTGAAATGCCGTATGATTGTAATTCTCTGTGCTCATGTGCGTTCAAAGAATTTATTAAAAATTCAAGTGTTGCCATTTCGCTGACAACGACAAAATGTAATGAGATACACGCACTTCGACATAAGGATTGTTAAATACCTTTCTTGCCTTCTGTGCTCATGTGTATTTGCGGCAGCAGGATGTGTACAACAATAGTAGACCGCCCGGCCACAAACAATGGCAGTCACTCAAAAGGCAAAGCAACCTGATAGCAGAGCACTACATAACATACACAACAACAATGTGAATGATTTTTGCATAATTTATTCGATGATTATTACAAACGATGCCAATGCGAGGAATTCTCCCGTCAGCTGTCGGCGCTTGCTGACTTCAATGTTGCTATTTGGCTGCTTTGTTGCAGTGATCCTTTTACGAAATTATGTTGTTACGCTATGGCAGGTATTTCGTGGCCCGCGCCAGGGTACATGCCTGACTTGCCCGGTGTATGTCTATGTGAAAAGTCAAAGAATGGGGGCGCGTATAAAGGCGAATGCGCCACCAGCGAGAAGACTCTAGTGGACTTTTTTTTGATTGCAATTACACGCGTTCAACTGCTGCGAAGTGCTATAAGGAGACGGAAGAGGGGCGTGAGGCTTAAAAAGGAGCATCAAATGTGAATTGTGAATATTACTTGGATTTAATTTTGCTGTGGCACTCATTTAATGTTAGACTTTTGTGGCAGCTGCTCGCTCGCCCTATATGCAAAATGATTATGGCAACTAAGCGCACGGGCCCACACACATACATGCATGCATTAATGTATTCATGTACATACTCGTGTTTATGTTTGTAGTTGGATCTATGCGCTCAGATTGGCCAAATGACATTAGTGTGCGCCATAAGCTCTTCTTACTACTTTCAAGTGCCCTGCTACCTTTCTGTAATTCTGCTCAGAATTGTAAGCACTTGAATATGCATTCAGCTGCGTCTTTTTATTGTCTCGTCACATTGTTGTTAGGCTTTTGCACTCGCGTTAGCTTTGAGCAGTGCGAGCGTTTTTGGTCCCCAGTGAGTTAACATTTTCTAAAGCAAACGGCCACCAATAGCAGAGAGTGTAAGTATACACCTCTGTATGCAAAGGGTGTTTTTATGTGGTGTAGCTGAACTAAAATAAGTTTAAACGAAATGAGAACTAATCGTGCAGCGTTCGGTAGACTTATTCTCTTATAAAAGTTGGTTGTGCAGTGACCCGATTTGCGAAACCTACTTTTCAAGAGTAAAAAATACAATTTCTAAAGTACAAAGATCCGGTTAGATTTTTTGAAGTCGGGCGCTTAGAAGTATGTCAAGTCGATCTTCACTTATTTCTGTAATTTTATAGACTTTACCGATATTTTCTTTAACATCAAAAATGCCTGAACGGAATCGACGAACCCAAAATTGCACGTAGTTACCTGTTACAGTATCGGCACCATAAACACCATTCACAATTTCAGCATTGGCTTGCATTTTGGCCTTTACTAAAGAAGAGCTGTAAAATTTCCCGAATTTTCTCTTTGTCGACTTCCATTGCAACTTCCACGCTGTAACTCACAAATGAATGGAACACACAAAAAACAGCAAGAGAAGGGCTTTAGTGCCAAATATCACCTTGACAAGGAGCATAAACTTTAAATTGTTTGATCGATACTTCACGAAATATCGATCATTACAGTCACTACCGAGAAAATAATGGATTTCTTTTGCCCCAACTTAAATTCTATCACGTGGTTGCCCTTGTGAGTGTGTGCTTGCCTAAAAGAAGCATCTCAGTGGGCTCTTGAAGTTTTGGGTTATACAAACATAGTAAAACAATCTTTTCCTCAGATTTCTGTTTTCTACCCTTGGCTTCAGAGATCTGTCAAAAATTAAAAGTAGTGAAGACTATAGGCTCAACTACCGCGTTTCATTTGTTTAACCTTTTATACGGGTGAATCTCAGTTGGGTGACAGCCTTGGGACTTTCATTTCAACTACCTCAGTACTGACATGTTTTTCCAAACTAATTGATTTGATACCTGCCCTAACCACTAATCCTTCAAGGCCTTTATGATTTCTTCTCATATACACACTGTTACAAAACTATAAACACAACACTATTTTTTAAGAAAAATATAGTTAATACTACAACAAAACCGTTGTTCACTGTGAGACACACTCAGTCTCATAGCCCATTGTGATGCCGCATGTGGAGCTTGTTCTTATCTCTCTTAAAATCAGTGTGTGCTTCTCAAAAACCTTAGCATATCCCTGATTTCCACAGTGTAGGCTTGTCATTCTGGCAGGTGCTACAATGGGAAATTTTTTTTGATAAGTAACAAAATGGCGGACTTTTGAAAAAAGGTATGTTTTTATGTGGAAAGTTAGGGCTGAAAAGAAACGAAAGTAGCGCCTGAAAGAATGACAAGCCTACAGAATAATAATCAGTTTTACTTTTTCGTTTCAGATGTCCTGAAGAACCAAAATCCTGTCGACAAGCCACCAATCTTTTTTTAAGACGCTTACTTCGGTGCCACACTACAATGGCACAGGAGGTGCGAGATCGTCTCTTTCGCTTCTTCATCTCTGGGCGTGCCTGCCTATTAGGCTTGCCCCGTTAGCACTGTGCTAAGTGTATGCTAAGACTATACTTTGTTTTAGCTGAGCAGAGATTCTGTGCGTTCGGCATTGAGAGTCGACCACAATTGTCGAGTGATTCTGCAGGTGCTTTCATTAAGCCAAATTTTCAAACTTTATATAAAATTTTTCAAATATCTTCAACATTTTTCAAAATTTCATCAACTTTCAACTTTTTAAGGAGAATTTCCAGAATTTTTTGACTATGCAGTTTTATAGCCCATGGATTTTAGTATAATAAAGCGCAAGTTTCGAGTGACTACAAATTGATTCTTGGGAATTTGTTTTATGCTGGCGTTGCGAGGTTTTCTCTTCCATATAAAAAAGGTTGCGCATGTACTTCAACTCACTTCAATTCTAAAATTATGCCAGGATGAATTCAATAAAAACTTAGTAAACTGAACAGACTTCCG